>BGPR01006849.1:44896-76273 GCA_013235015.1 Araneus ventricosus
GCAAGCGAGAGCGTCGATTGCTTTCTTGCAGAGATTCTCTAAGTCAGTAGAGGGTCTCGGGTGGAGAATTGAGTGTAGCTGCAATTATCGCTAGAGCACCCCAAACATGCTCAATGGCATTCAAGTCTAGAGATTGATCTGCCATTCCAAGAACTAAATTCTCTATTGCTGAGGATGGACGACGCGAACCCTACATACTATAGCATTCTCGTCTGGAAGGATAAAGTTATCAATAAAAATTTATGCATCGAGTATGTTTTCCTTGATTTATCGAAAGCATCCAGATAGCGAATTTTACCATCAGGTAACATTTAATATATTAAGTAGGAAGAACTACACTTCCAGCACTAATGTCTTAGAATAGAGCTCGCACGTGCGCGGAAATGCGGTACGAACGGTACGATATTTGCAAAATGCTGCCCATTCTTAATTCATTCCTGATTCAATAATAAACATTCCGCAGCATGCGGTGTATCTGTTATACCAGTGAAAGTTAATGTATCCCTTACTCCAGTTGAACTAATCTGTCTCTTTTGAAATCATATAGGGTGGACAAATTTGTTCTTCTATTCTTTTCAGTCCGTACAAGTGTGATGGACTGATTGATTTCTAGTGACGGAAAACAACTCCAGTTTCGACCGAGGAAGGAACACAGACCGTATCTTCATCCACCTTAGCGTTAATTTGCCACGATCCTTCAATAATTTTTCACGCTCCTTGGCACTATGTTTCACACAGCCCTATTTCGCACATGTTTGTGCGTGAGTGGTAATTTTGTCACTTTTTTTCAAATTTCCATCTATTTCCCAGTTTTAAAACTTGGACAATTTTTTTACAAATGAAACACACAATTTTATTTGAATGCAGGGAGTGCAGATGTTCTTCAAATCCAGTAGACATCCCATTAACAATAATAGATTATTCTCCACTAAGAGCAAAGTTAAAGGAAAAACACAGCAAAAAAAATATTTTTTTGACGTGAAAACGTCTTTCCGTTCGTTGCAGTGACATTCGGTCGAACTTTCTTATGTGACAAATTATCATCAGATTTGAATCGCGAATAACTACGAGACTAATAATGCGAAAAGAATGGTTGTCCCCGCAACAGATATATGATATCTGTAAAAGTTTGTCGCAAAGTCATTTTTTTGGCGGTGATGTCATCGTATCATTGTAGGCGCATGCGCGTAATTGTTATGAATTAGCTTTATGTCAGGTTATAAATAAGTGTAGCGTGGAAACGCGTTTAACTAGGAAGTTGATTGTGGTGTCCTTTTAAAGAGCTTGATGGGAATTACTAGAACCCAAAGTGAGACAATAAAAATATTTATCAGAATAAAAGTAAAAATCGGTATTAAAATAAAAATTTCAAACTCCGCATGTTTTTTCAGCATATCATTCACAGTTTTCTTTCGAATTGTACGAAACATACAGAAAATTTGACAACACGTAAAAGAAACATTGTATTAAATTTTAATTCAAAAATTTTAATATTACAGGAAATATGAGCAATTGTAGTAAATAATATTTTACTGCGCAAACGTGAAATATATTTTCATATACTTTGAACAGATGGCGCCATCAGAAGCGTCTTTAAATGAAACATAAGGAAAGCGCAGTTCGAGTCAGAGCCGTAAATTTTTCTTGGAAACGACAGGATAAAATCATAAATCTTGCGTTTAGTATTAATGATTAATTTAATTATCAAACTCTTTAATACGATATATACACAGAGTAATGCAATGGTTACAGAATAGATAAATCACAAGTTTATCGCATGTAGCAAGGGTCTGTGGTAGCTTGTGATTTATCTATTTTGTAACCATTGTATTACTCTGTGCACATATTGTATTAAAGAGTTTGATAATTAAATTACATATGAAT
The DNA here is from genome assembly GCA_013235015.1 of Araneus ventricosus. NCBI lineage: Eukaryota > Metazoa > Arthropoda > Arachnida > Araneae > Araneidae > Araneus > Araneus ventricosus. Next base: position 46,781 of record BGPR01006849.1, read on the forward strand.
ACGAAACACTTGTTTTATGATTTTATCCCGAAGTTTTCACGAAAAATGTACGGCGCAGACCCGAACTGGGCTTTTCTTTTATCATTAAATTCCACGCAAATTCACTTGATATTTCACCGTATGATCTTCAGCAAATTGTTTTCTGTCCCACTCGAGAGGCTGCAGTAAATTTTTTAGTTCAGCTAGTTCATCCTGAACCTGAATATATATCACAAGGCCTTCACACATATATCATACAAATTCAGTCTGATTATGCGAAAAAATTCGCATTCTTCCATAAACAATAATGAAGGAGGATCCCAGGATAGCAGGCTCTAGCACATTATTTATAAAACGATTTATTCAAAATGTAATTATCTATTTAATCGCTTTTAATTCATAGGGGTTTATTCTGGTCCCCGGGGGGGGGTTGGGTTCCGTTATTAACGCGCGGACCCCACCCCAACCGGGGGTACCAGAATAGACCCCATAGTAGGCTCTGCGTATTTCGTACTTGATCAGCAACAACGCCTCCACAAAAACGCTGAAGCTAGAGCCTGAAATCTTAAATGCATTCTTATCGCTGTTTCTTATAAAAATTTTAAAAAAATATCTTATTGAGATGGGGGACCAAAATACACTCAAAGCAGAATAATTCGGAGCTACGGTGAAAATAAGATGAAAAAATAACAGGTCATCAACGCTTTTGTAAGCTAAATCTATTCTAAAACGATCATTTATTATTTATTTTCTAAAGGAAATCAATTCATTTACAAATTAAGATAAATTCCAAAGACTTCACAGAAAGCTACATAAAACAAATGTTTATTTTGATTGATAGATAACGGATATAATAGAAAAAGCCGATCCCAGGAGAGAAAGCTCCAGCACGTCATTTATGAAAACGATTTATTCAAAATGAAATCATCGATTTAATCGCTTTTAATTCATAGTAGGCTCTGCGTATTTCATACTTGATCAGCAGCAACGCCTCCAACAAAACACTGAAGTAGTAGAATGAAATCTTATATATATTCTTATCGCTGTTTTTTTTTTTCATTTTTAACCTTTGACGACTCTTAAATATTTATGCCAAAGTATCGATTCCTGTGCCAGCGGTGCAACAGTATAGTGCATTACGTTTAAGAATCCATGTTTCTTTTATAAGAACCAAGACACAGTTGTATAAAATACCACAGCTAGAAGAACCAGAAGAAATGGAAACGAAGGATGATGAGACAAAAGAAAAACTTACTGGAAATACGAATGACAGTTCTGGGAATATATTTCCAGCAGCTCAACAAAACAGCAACGAAGAATCTAAAGAAACGAATTCGCTGACTACTGAAAATGATGAACGAACCCCATTTATGCCTGCTGCTAAGAGAAGAAGAAAACATAGTTTGTTTGCCGGCATCCCCACCAACGCACAGCATGAGCATTCTCTTGATACTTCGTTTTCTGTTTCGACTTTCCAAGTTCGGGCGCGTGAAGTCAAGATGAAAGAAAATGACTCTTTTAAGGCATCGTCAGAAACTTTTGAACCCGCCACCAATTCGGAAAGTGAAGTTCGCGGAGTTTATAAAAGAAAACCCAGTCCCACCAGAGATGATCATCAGCAAAATAATTGTCGATCAAATGTTTCCACTTTGTGCTTTGCAGCATCTAGTGAAAAATAGGAAAGTTCATTAGATGAGAGGAATTGGTGTTCTCTAAATAATGGAGAACAGTTTTATTCTGATTCCAAAGAAGGCACTTCCCAGAAAACCTTTTCGAAATCCAAAAATACATCTGAAGCTTCGACTTCCCTTGCAAATTCTGCCTTCTCCATAGAGAATAGGGAACTAGATAAAAATGTTTGAAGTGTCAGAAGATCTCACAGATCGCCCTATTTCACCTGAAACAGCCTTAATTGTTCCCAGAAGAAATGGGGACTTGGATGCCACCATCAAGCAGCATCTCGTGTTCATGAAAGATGCAGATACTGTGGAGGGACCTTCTACGATCCGCCCCGACTCAATCAGACCTGGCGGAAAAAAGACACTTGCTAGCTATTTGTGTCCTAAAAAGTTTAAAGACAAAAGTCAACTTGTGAGTCATCGTCAAACACACACGGGTGAGAAGCCCTTTGTGTGTGATAAATGTGGAAAAGGATTTATTCAAAAAGAACATCTCGTCACACATTATAGAACACACACGGGTGAGAAGCCCTTTGTGTGTGATATCTGTGGAAAAGAGTTTAGTGCTAAAGGAAATTTCGACACACATTATAAAATACACACGGGTGAGAAGCCCTTTGTGTGTGATAACTGTGGAAAAGAGTTTACAACAAAAAGAAATCTCGGCAAACATTATAGAACACAAACGGGTGAGAAGCCCTTTGTGTGTGATATCTGTAGAAAAGGATTTACTCAAAAAGAACACTTCGACAGACATTATAGAACACACACGGGTGAGAAGCCCTTTGTGTGTAACATTTGTGGAAAAGGCTTTTCTGACCGAAGTAGTCTTAACAAACATGTCCCGACTCATGAAGGAGGTAAGCGTTTTAAATGCGGAGTTTGTGGCAAGACTTTCAGCCGCAACGATTCTCGCAATAGGCACCACAAAGAGAAGCATCAGTGAAGTCGATCAATACATTTCATGAGTTCGCAGAACCATTACATTAGATCAAAATAACTGTCATAGACATTTTTCAATTTTAATCAATTTTAATAATTTTAAGTAAAACTTGACTTTGCATAAATTTCCTGTGAATTTTTACTGCTTTGACGAAGAATATTTTCTGACATTCTATCGAAGTATAACTTTTTATGTGATGAATCAAACTGGACGAAAATTGCATGTTTTAATTTTATGTGTTTCTGTATATGTGCTTCTGTTTTTTACTATAAATTTGTATTTTACACAAAACTTTTCAAATGCTTTAAAACCATCTGCCAACTCATAACTTTCTAATGTAGATGTCCGGTAACTGAAAGGATTCGAAGAGAAATGCTATCTTGAGGTTCATCTCCGGACTCTCAGTGGAGAGAAGCCTCGCGAGTGAAAATTGGGTTGTATGACTTTCAGGAATCGAAGAAATTTCGATGAGCACTACAAGAGAAAGCATGGCGGAAAGTAATATTTCCTATAAGCTAAACAAACGAAAAGTGTTTAAATTGTTTTCATTTTTATAATGCAATTTTATTATCTGACAAAAACTAAAGTTCTTATTTCGAGCGTAGTTTTATACAAGTATTGAATTTTAATTTTTTGACGAATTGTCGCGTTTTTATTACTTGAATCTACAATATTCTTAAAAATTTAAATTTGTTTTTACGAGGTCAAAGAAAAAAAAACTTCCTTTCTATTAAAATATTTCTAGAATTTTTACTTATTTTTTTGTATTCTTGATAAATGTTTTTACTTTCCTAGATATATTTTGAATACGTAAGAAATGTAATTTCACAAAATGTATTAAAAATCAAAATTGTGTTATTTTACTTCATTTAAGTGATTGACGAAGGGAAGCAAAAGTTCTCTGAATACAATTTTTAAAAGGGGGAAATATTTTCCTTCATACTCTATTGAATGCATGATGTATCAGATAGCTAAACTATTTATCACGTAAGAAAAATATGATTTTATCTGTCATACCGTATATCCCATAAACAACACTTTTATTCGCAAAAATGGACTCATATTGAATATTTTTGTAAGATTTATGTAAAAATAAAGACTTTTGATATTTTTATTTACTGTTCTGGTGGGTCCGTATAGTTTTTTAATTCGAATCTTCAAGAAAATGGATAATTAGTTCAACTTTTCCAAACTTCTGCTGCATCTAATAATGGAATCCCAAGCAGCAAAAATATTAGTTATATTCACGTTTAATATTTTAATTTTTTTATATTTTATATATTGTATTTTTAAATGTTTAAAAAAGTTTTGAACACATGCAAAATGTCATTTCCAAAAGCAATGGTATCCTATTCATATCATTTAATTGTATTTCTTTGAATTTTTTAAGGAACGGAACTGTGAATTTCCACCGGATTTGATATTTAAAGGAAAAGTAATTTACTCTACATTTTTTTTTGTGTTATTGCTCACTAATTGGCTATAGAAGTATTTACTACATTAGGTAATCTTATTTTATCGGTAATTTACTATATTTAATTAATAACAATTCTATACATGCGCGCGAGATCTCTATTTCATGCTGAATATCTCTTATATTTGTTATAATAAAGAGTTTTAAATTTATATTTAACTGTTGTGTATCCGGATATCCTTTTGCTGATGCCTAATCTTCAAGAAACTAGCTGAATTTTTCCTCCACTGCAACAATCTACTGCATTTTAACCCCTCAGCTCAATTGTTTTTTCAACTGTTTAATTAGATGACACCTTCTATTTTTGGAATGCGTTTTCATTTCAATTCAGCTGACAACCTAAAGGAAAAGTTGAAATGTTTATGTATTCCAAGTAAATTGTGTATCCAATTGTAAAGTCTGTGACTGACCGTTTTCGTTTATAAGTTTAAAATTGCGATAATTCGATGCACATACGGTGTATGGGCAAACCAGTTAATGGGTTAATAACCGACTTCGTAACTAAGAGAAATACGAAACTTGTTATTTGTTTACAGCGTGTTATATATACGAAAACTGCTTCAGAAGTGAAAACTATTACTTCAATATTTATTATACATGGGTAAAGTAATGACATATGTTCAAATTATATTTAATTAATCACAATGTGCCATAATATTGTCAAACTCCGTTCAATATTTAATAAATATCTGCATTTATAACTTATTTAATCTTCCAGCGGGTGTACGTATGCGGAAGGTGATTATATTGTGCATCGTATTTTATACTTATAATCGTTGTTTTCTATATTAAGTGCAATTTTTTTATATGATCTTTGATTCGTACACAGCTAATAAATACAAATCGCATAAATAAAAGTTTCAGCATATATTTTTGTCAAACTACACATTATAAATATGTAAATCGATGGGCGATATAAATATCTCCTTCTCACTTTCACCCTCTGGAAGGTTTAAACATATTATGAAATTTAGCTTTGGTGTGTTAAAATAACCAGTTCATGAATTTTATCCTAAATCTTCATGTTCTTATGCAATGAAATAATGTTTAGTAACAGAATAAAGTTGAAATCAACTTTTCTCATTAAATCTAAATAAGTTTTTTAATATTTAGATTCATTAGTTTTTATAATTTAAATTCAGGATTTCAAATTTTATTTTCGGAATTTGAAAAAAATTTCGAAATTCTTTTATGAAATGATGATATTTATTACAATTTTTCATGTTGCAAATTCTAGATTAACATCCATTTCAGATTATAACGATTTGTTTTACTAACAAAATTATCTTTTATCTTGGCTGATTCTTAAATAGAATCCCAGAAACTTAAAAAAATGTTGATTTAATTATTCGTTGGTCACTATACATTACGTATGATCTTCTTGAATGTTTAAAACAACTTTTCTATAGATTATAAATTTACAAACAAAAGACTTTGTTAACACATTAAGAAATTTTCAAGATGATATAATTATGTAGAATATAGGGGGGAGACACGAAATTTTAACCGGTATCATAACTTCAATCGTATTAAATATTTGGGCCGTGAAATATGTTGTAATGATGTAAAAGTGATGTATATATGAAGCATTTTTGACGATAAAACACTGCGTAGTTTCTGCTACATAAAAAGCATTTAGATTTAGGTATCATCATTCAATTAATGTAACAAAAGACAAAAATCCTTTACGCCGTTTTAAAGTAAGTAGGAAAATATGTTATTCTATCTTCAGATGAGAAACTTGCTTGGCTACAATTTACTAAATTATTTGCGCGATGTAAATTTCGTTCGACACCACAAGACGGAATTTCCAGAGCTACGAATTTCCCTACATCTTACATAGATTTTAGTCTTTCATTTGGATGCATTCCTTGCTTTCTATTCATTTGTTGAGTGAATAACGATATCACGTTAATTATTATTTTCTGTCCATATGTTGAAAAATTCGGAAACTAATAGATGAAATCATCATTGAATTATAAATTTTACGATCATCATAATTGCAAGGTGTTGAGTTCCTTTTCTGAAGGAAAAGTTGCAACAGAATTGGGTGAAAACTTCACTCCATTTTAACAGCATTAAACAATAGGCATACTTTTCAGAAAGAAAAAATAGAATATTGATACATTCATTAAAAATAAGTCATTTGAAAGCAGTTTCATAAAAATATGCCGTAGTATTCTTTGTATACAAATATTTGTATGTAATTTTCTGTGGCATTATTCCATAATTCCTTTAGATGAGAATGGCAAATACAGTATGTGTGTCAAACTTCTTTCGAAAACAACTGAAATGAATAAATATTTAGCTATATATTTAATTATAATATTAGCTAAATATTTTTTTCTATATAAAGTAATGAATTGATGGTATCTTTCTTCTCTGCAGCTGTTATAGGATTTTAAAATGCTCATCATATAAAACAATACAACTAAGTGACATGTAATGCATTACTCCTAAAAAAATTTGTTGTTCTGTTTCAGCGGCGTAGTGACCGGGGGGGGGGGGACGGCCGGTTGTGATGCCCCGGGCGCAGGTTTCAGGGGCGCCACGGAGTCGAAATGTTTCTGGCCGTTTTAAAACAAAATATGGATGGTTTAAAAATAATTCCATACCCCATCTCCCTGTCGAATCCACTGATGATGACTAGGATTTAAAAATATCTTATTATTTTCCTGGCGCTATTCACTCTCTCTACGCCACTGGCCGTAGTACAACAACGTTAATGCGTAAGTTATTGCGTACAACTTTAATGTATCGTATTTACAGAGTGTCTGACAATTGTGGAACACATTTCAAAAATTAATAGGAAAAACCTAACAATGTTATGAAAATGTTTTTTTTTTAATAAGAGCTCATTTGAAAGTGTTTTTTTCCAGCTAGAAAACAAGCCGTTACGGTGCTGTAGGTGGCCGTAAATTATTAAAAATCTCCCATTTTTGAGAGCCATTATCTGCGAAATTATTTAAGATAGAAGAAAAATAAAAACATGCATTTCTCGTGAATTTTACGCTCTTTAATTTCTTAAATCACAAGTAGTTTGAAAACTGAATATTTCTTCAGATATTCAAGAAAAACTAATAAAAGCAAACCAGGAAACACGCATCGGCTTCTGGCGATCGGAAGACACTCTGTACAGAATACTCTTGCTGCAGCAAATTTAGAACGTCGTAACGCCACGTTAACTATCGGGAAATTTTTTAAAATTACTCTCTCTTTTAGAAAAAAGTAGTTGTAACATTATTAGTTTGATTTTTAATTAATTTTTTAATGTGTCCCACAATTCTCGGACGTCCTGTATTTGTTCTCTTTCACTCTCAATATCTAATAGATACGCCTGCAGTCGACATATATCGGCTATTTTTAGCGCATTGCGATTTGAATTTTTCTCGTAGAATAATCATTTACATTCGCTCTACAACTACTTATTTTAGTTATATAGAAAAAAAATTTTCAAAACCGGAACTGGAGAAGCCATTATTTGATACAGATAGCGAATATCTAGCCTTAGTTTGGCCCGAATCCTACTCTGTAACTGATCGCTATTGAGAAAGGGCGGCGTAAATTGATTAACACTCGATACCACTCGTTCTCCTGAGTGGTGTTTCATTTTTAAACCAACACCGTTTCGTGACAATTGAATGACCCCAAAGTTATTTTAACTAATAAGAGTTTTTTGTACGTTAAAAAAGACTTGAAAGATGGATTATATTAATCTGCTTACTTTTTCCCTAAATATATTTGAAACATTTAATGAAGAAATCGATACTATTTTTAAATACGACGGGAGATGCTCTATGGTGTAAATAAGAATTTAACAAATGATCATAGTGCTATAGTGGTTTCAGCTGAAAAGTTGATACTTAATTGTACTAACATGTGGCATCACAACATTTTGAAAAAATTATAAAAAGCTTTTATTTTCATATATTTGGAGGTTGGCTGTGAGATCGACTCTCATGTGTAGTCCTATATTCGAGAATTAGTTTAAAAGTATTTTATCCTCAATTGGAGACAAAGCTGCCTTATAGCAAGTATAAGTTTTAAACATATCTTTGTACTAAACCTAAACCTTTATTTTCATTGCTTAATATCTGGTGTTTATTTTGCCAAGAGGTCGCGCGAAAGATCTGATGGATGAATTTCAATGCTCGTGGTGCAGCAGAAGATTTCACTTGAAGGATGGTCATTTCTGTTCCTTAAAAGGAAATCCTGATAATGAATATTCCGAATCTGATCTAAATGAATTAGAGGCACTAGCAGAAAAATTAGAGGCAGCAACGAGAAATCAGGACTGCACAAGTGATGACTTTGGATATTTAAATCCAGAAACAGAAGGTCATGATACTCAACTAAATAGTTCGCTTGAAAGCGACAGAAATTTCTCAACGAATAGATTTTTCCGAGGTGAGCGAGTCGCTTCTTCGCCTGTATCGCCGTTCATCACTCAGTGCCACGGAAGCAGACTTGATGTTTCACGCTCCGATTCTCATGTTAGTGCTCAACAGAGCATTTTCGAAGCCACAGCAGAGAATCCTGTGAACTCCTTATTTATCGCAGTTGAAACATTACAAGCCGACTTTTGCCGGGCAGATGACAATAATTCGAATCATTCCGAAAATCTTTCTTCACAGAACGATTCCGAATGGGGTAATTTGAGACCCGTGCAGCAGATGAAACGCAAAAATACGAGTTCCGGAGTCGATACGAATACCTGTAGGAAGAAAGAAAAAACATCGGCATGTAATAGTCAAAGGAAATGGGCCTATTTAGATGCAATATCAGCATCAACAACTTGTATAGAAAGAGACGGAAATAAAGGTGAAGCACAGGAGACGAAGAATTATAGTAAAATTAAAAGTTTATCTGCCAAAGTCACTCAGGTTGATGATTCCTCAGGTAGTGAAATTGCCATCAATAGTGTAGCGGTCGATTCTGATGCTGATGCAGAAGTTGTTTCTGTCGCAGGGCCTTCAGGAATCCACACACAGTCTCATAGGACTGGCAAGGAAAAACGCTTTGTATGTGATGTTTGTGAAAAAGATTTTAGTAAACAATATAATCTGAAATTCATCTCCGAACTCACACCGGAGAGAAGCCCTTCGCTTGTCAGATATGTAGGAAGGGATTCGCACGAAAGCATCATCTTGAGTATCACCTCCGGACCATAGACTAAGGATAGAGTTAGACTGCTCACGCTGTAGAAAAATCAGCATTCGGAGTGAAGCAAGCACCTGGGTAGAAATTCCACTCGTCACGTGACTAAAGAGGAACTTCTTGGCTTCTTATCGCAACATTTGGCGAAGCGAGTATGAGGAGGGTTGGAAAACGAGTAGTATTTCTACAAGTAGCGAAACGTTACTATTTTAGTTCATTTAAAAACTAACTCACGAACGGAAGAATTCAAAATAATTGGATTTTATGTGACTAGGAATTTCATTTGTTTTAAACCTTACACAATATAATACTTCAACTGACTGTAACAAAAACAAATTATATACTTAAACTTTTTAAATAAAAAAATCTTTTTATTTAAAGCAATAACTACTTAATTTCAGGGGCGTATATAAGGAGGCTGAGGCCCTCTCCGAAATAAATTGACTAGTTTCAGATGTTATGGGTCATGTTCCTTAAATAGACATATGTATCCCCTCTGAAATAAATCCTTTTATATGCCTTGGCTAAATTATTTAGTAAATAAAATCATCAAAACTTATTTATTTTAATTGAAATTTTAAAAAATAATTTGGTTTTTCCAAAGAATTTAAGGTTATTAATGTTATTTCTTATATTTATTTTTATAGTCATAAATTTTTTTTCATCTAAAAAATAGAACAATATAAAGAATTTAAATTTGTAAATGAGAATTTCTTAAGCTTGAAAAATAAACTTGTAAATAATGACAGCCATTTCAGATATGGCGATAGTTTAACAAGGGCCCAAATTTAGTTTCATACGAAGTAATAAATGGATAAAAAAGAAAGATATATGTAAAATTTCTTTTATCAATAAAATAAAACTAATAAGCACGATCTCATCTTAAATACATGTTGTTTAACACTTATATTTCTACTAATGTTCTCACAACATACAGTCCACTGCTAATTTCTTTTGTTGCCTCATCACATCTATGGACAATAATTTATACAGATCTAGTTTTCAAGTTATATTACCAAGTAAATTACAATTATTTAAGCCATAGTTGTTTGTGTTAAATATTAATGGAACAAATCAAAGAACTATTTGTTGCTTTAAAATTTTTCCGGCGAATGTTTTTCCCCAAATATATCTCCTTTCTTGATTTTTTGGAAATCTGAAAAATAATCAGATAAATCTTTAAGACGTGTCAATAATACTCTTGTTTTGGAAAATAATACTTGTAATAAAAAAAAGCGAAAGAGAAATAAATAAAGAGTAAATAAAAAACATTAAATAAATTTTCAAACATCATATACACATAAATTAACGAAAATTAAACAAAAAGAAATTATTGAGTTCTAAATTTTATTAATAATATAGCTTCTTAATTATATGCATAAAAGAAAATGTTTAAAAAAATACCTAGAGATGATTTTTTACTGAAAATGAACTATGTTTATCTTTTTTACACACTGAAAAACATTCTACGTTTATTTCATGATCATAAAATTTTATTTTCTTTTAAATAACACAGAAAAACACGAAACTTCAGAATGTAAACAACTTCGCCAACACATCGCCAATATCTCAATCTACATGTGTCTGATAAAATTCCATATTTTAAACACTAATAGGCACTTAAAATCTATAGATACTTCTAAAAGAGGATAATAAACAATTAACTTAAGAAAAGGATTAATTTCATACACAACGAATTGAATAATATCGTTTTCAATTGCAACAAACGCCGCAGCTAAGAGCTAAGACGTATTTTTGTGTAGCTATTTTGCATTAATAAAGCAAAAAAATCATAAAAATTTTACTTACCGATGAAATGAAACAGATCCTCCTTTGATAAATTTTTCTTTACACTCGTATGCACAACAGGATTTAACCATTTTCGATTAATTTTCGTGAGAACCTCAGCTGGCCTTTCTTACTCACGCATTGAAATAACAAAGGATTCCCGTACGAAGTGTCTCGGTCGCGTCCACGAGTCACGTGACGAGGTGCTTGCTTCACATTGCAACCCTCCACGAGCAGTCTATTCGTATCGTAAGTCTATGCTCCGGACTCACACAGGAGAGAAGCCTTACAAGTGTAAACTGTGTGGTATGGATTTCGCGGACAAAGGTAATTGCAATGAGCACTACAAGAGGATGCATGGGGGAAAGTAATCTTTCCTCTAAGCTAAACAAGTGAAAAATGTTGAAATTTTCATTTTTATAGTTCAGTTTTATTATCTGACTCACTGACGAAAATTAATCTTCTTAATTTGAGTGTTGTTTCATACAAGTATTTAATTTTAATTTTTTGACGAATTGTAATGTTTTTATTACTGTAATCTGCAATGTTCTTAAAAATTTAAATTAGTTTTTACCAGGTCAGATAAAAGAGGCTTGCTTTCTTATAAAAATATTTCTAAAAATTTAAATTATTTTTTGTGTATTTTTGAACGACGTTTTCACTTTCTTACAAAGGTTTTGAAAACGTAAGAAATGCCATTTCCAAAAAGATATGTTAAAAATCCTAATTATGTTCTTCTACTTCATTTCATTGATTAAAGAATGGAACAGTAAATGTTCTCCGAATATGATTTTTAAAGGCAGGACTTTACGCCTATTAAATGCATAATTTATAGTTGTCAGACCGTAGAAGTATTTAATACATCAGATGAATTCGATTTTATTTGTGATGCTGTATATTCAATAAATAACACTTTTATGCATGCTTAAGATATTGATTAAGGTTGAATTTTTAATATTTGTTACAATAAAGACTTTTCTTATTTGTAAATACAGTTTACGTGTGTGTAAATTTATATTGATCCAAATTCTCAAACAATTAGCTAATTCGTTCCATTTCTCAAACTTCTGCTGCATCTAATAAGGCCATTCGATACTGCAAAAATATGTTATTTTGTCGTCATGTATTATAATGCGTTTTATATTAAAAACTTATTTAGAGATGGAAAACTGTTACTTTAATTGTTATCAATTAATAGGTTTTGATATATGCACTTTAGTAGTCATAAAGACATGGATAAATGAACTAAATTCTATTTTTAATTTTAAGGTTATTGCGTTTAAAATAGCAAGATTCTTAAATTTTCTACATAAATCTTTATGGCCATAAATCAGTGAAATAGCTGATCATTAATGCAGGAGAGAGTAAAATTTACTTTTATTTTTATATCTAAATAAGTCTTTTTCTTAAATTTTAGAGCGTTTTATGTTTTGAAACAATTCTCTCGATTAATGAAAAAGAAATGTTATTTTTTGAAATTGTAACTTTGCACTTTGTAAAAATGTAAGAAGAGTAATGTAGGAATATTTGATTCTTCATGAGACCACATTTGTTAAACAGAAAATACTGCCAATTGTGTTTCGTATTCTTCTAAATCAACCTTTGCTTAGTGAGATTCTGACCTTTTGGCCTCAGCGCCCATGCATGTTTTGTTGCTATTGCCTAATCCATTTGCCTGTAGCCATGGTTGCTCTATTATCCTACTTGGTTTAGCTTAACTCGAGAAGGACTCGTAATGGAGGGGATGCGTCACAGATTCTGTTAGTCAGAGCGACACGTAGCACTCGGTTAGAACCTGAGGTAGAATTTTCATTTAGGTCCTATAAATGTGGATAAGTTGCCTTTCAGAACATGTAAAGGAAACTGTTTTACATTTGTGATTCTCTCGGGAAGAAAAGGAAAACTTCCAACTGCCAGCCCGACCGCACCGAGAAATTTGTTACTAAAGCGCCTTGTGGTCTTGCAGTTTCCGAACAATGCTGGTTCAATGCCCAGGATTTAATTTAGTTCAGTAAAATTAACGTCCAGCTTTTTAAACCCTTTTAATTTTTTTACTCTTAACTTAACCCTTAAATTTTTATATTGTTAAATACTAAAGTGTTGGTAATAATATACTTGTAAATTACACTCACATTCATTCCGAAACAGCATGATGAAATTATTTCAATTTACTTGAGTAACAAATGAAATGAGAGTGAGATTTCATTCCGCGAGCTTCGATTCTTCGTCTCTTATCCCATTGTGAGGATACAAGTTGGAAATAAACATTTATATCCACAAATCGGGGAGAAATCACGAACGTAGATACAATTTAAAATTCGTTTTTGTCAATCTTATTACTTGGCACCGCAGAGAATACCGTGTGAAAGTTTGGAAATTGTATACAATATGTAATAAGATATAAAGTAGGACGAAAACCAAAAATCACGCAATTATTTTCAGAAATTAGAATATGAGCAAAAGTATCAATTAGCGTTTAAGTTTCATAAACACGAAGTATCTACATTATGTAGTACGATACAACAATCCAGTGTTGTGAGATGCTGTCGATTATAAGTCAATGGCGTTGATAGAAAGCGAGAGTTTCGCTTAGTGCAGCTTTCTTGCAGCGCTTCTCAAAGTGTGGACAGGGTCTGAGGTGGGGAATGGAGTGTACCTGCAATGATCCCTAGAGCACCCCAAACATTTTCAATGGCATTCAATTCTTGAGATTGATCTGGCCTTTCCACGAACTAAATTCTCTATTGCTGAGGATGGAAGATACGAGCCCTACATATTCTAGCATTGTCGTCTAGTTTAATAAAGATATATATTAAAATTTATGCATCGAAGCATGTTTTCCTAAATTTTTCGAATGCATCCATATAGCGGATATTTCCATCAGGTAACTTTTAATAAATTAAGTAGGAAGAACTACACTTCCAGCAGTAATGTCTTAGAATAGAGTTCGCACACGCGCTGAAAAGCGATAAGAACGATACGATATTTGCAATATGCTACCTATTCTTGATTCATTCCTGATTCAATAATAAACATTTCGTAGCATGCGATATAGCTGCTAAAGCAGTAAAATTTTAGGTTTTCCCTTTCCCATTCGAACTAATCTGTCTCTTTTGAAATCACAGGGTGGACAAATTTGTTCTTCTATTCTATTGAGTTCGTACTATTTCGATGATCTGATTGATTTCTATTGACTCCAGTTTCGATCGCGGAAAGAACCCAGACATTATCTTCATCCACCTTAGCGTTACTTTGCCATAAACATTAATTGATTTTTCACAATTCTCTGTACTGTCTTTCTGATAACCCTACTTCCCTCATGTGCGGTTAGTTGCTTCTCTTATTAGTTGATATTTCCATCTCTCTTTAAATTTTCCGATGAGGAAAAGAAGGCAAATATTTTACAAAAGGAAACCTACATTTTTTATGTAACTGTAGAGAGTTCAGCTGTTCTTCCAATCTAGTAAACATTCAGCTTCTGATAATTAAAATCATAATTTAAGGAAAAGCATAAGATAGTAAAGAAAAGATAAAAAACATATATTTTTTATTTTGCTAAGAGACATGCATTAACCTTCACACATGTTAATTTTAACAAATTAAAAAAATATCTTATCCATATGTATTACGAAAATACACTCAAAGCAAATTAATTCGGACCTACGTCGGTAAGAAGATGAAAAAATAACATGTCATCAACGCTATTATAAGTTCCATTTATTCTACAATGATAATTTATTATTTATTTCTGTTGAACTCTATCAATTGATTTGAAAATTAAGATAAATTTAAAAGATTCACAGAAAACCTCCTAAACAAGTGTTAATTTTTAATGTTAAATAAGGATTATCATATTAGAAGCTGATCCCAGGAGAGAAGGCTCTAGCAAGCTATTTATAAAACAGTTCGTTGAAAATGTATTCATCGATATAATTGATTTTTTTTATCATAGTAGGCTATGCATAATTCATACTTCATCAACAACAACGAGTGTAGCAAAAAACTGAAACAAGACGCATGAATCTTAAATTTATTCTTATCGCTGATTGGTCTATTGTAAACATTTGACGACTAAACTTTTCACGCTGTTTTGACAACGTTTATACAATACTACAGATTGATGAAACAGACGAAATGGATAGGAAGCATGAATGAATTGAAATACATACTGAACAATCGAATGGCAATTCTTTGAAAATATGTCAAGCAGCTCAACAGAACGAAAATGAAGAATCTAAAGAAACGAATTCGCTGCTAACTTAAATTGAGGAACAAATCTCATGTATGCCTCCTTCAAAGAGGAAAAGAAAATATAGCTTCTTGTTTGCCGACATCTCCACCAACGCACAGCATGAGAATTATCTTGATACTTCGTTTTCTGGTTCCGCTTTTAGAGCTCGGGCTCATGAATTCAAGTGAAAAAATGCCTCTTTTAAGACATTGTTCGAAACTTTTGAACCTTGGACCAATTCCGAAAGTGAATTTCTCGGACTCCTTACATCTTAAGAATAATGTCCTTTATCGTAAGTAGGAGAATGATGATGGAAACTCATGTCAATGGCAATTAATTCCCCCGAAGAGCCGAATTCAAGATGTTTTGCAAGCGACTCATAGCAGCAAAAGTGGAAGGCATTTTGGACTTATAAAGACCTTACGTAGAACCCGGGAGTAATTTTATACGGACCAATTTCGCGCCGACGCACAGTGTGTAATTTCGACAATATAGGTGGAAAAAATTAATATTTCAGAAACAAAAGTTGATTGTTCGGTTTTTAGGGTAAATACTGTTAATAACATACAAATCGGTTTAGCTGAACAACTTATTTTAATATATGAGAAATTTTACAAACGTTTTTGCAATAACATAAATATTAGCTCCTTTTATACATAGGCATAGAAACATGTTATATGAGAAACACTGGTGTTCTAGAAATAGAAAAAATAAAAAGTAAACGTATTTTCTGAGATAAAATATTTTCTTAATATGTAATAGTAAATATTTGAGAAAAATCGATCTAAAAATATAAGCAGAAAAGAGGATAAAAGTTGAAAATTGGTTTTGAGTGAAAACACTCGTACAAAAGTGTTTCGCGCATGTTGGAATAATATATAAGTATGTTTTCATTCTGAGCTACTGCTCTCTTCTGATGAGTCCTCAGACACGATGACAGAATCTTCCTCATCTGATAAACATAATTCTAACATTTTTTCATTTCTCGATCGATTTTCCGTTTTTTGGATTTTGGAGCTTGGTTATCTTAGGAAGAATCCATTTCTAGTAGGTAGAAGTTCATTCAAATATTTTCCGCCCCAAAGTGGCGCCAAGAATAATATAAACTTCGACTTCCGTTGGATTTCTCCTATTCGAAAAGGATATTCCCTAGCATAACCAGTTGCTATAGCAAACGCCATAAAGTAGCCAATTTGGCGGCGACAGTTCTCGTGGTGGACAGACAGTTCAATCACCTATAAAGAAAGTCGGGAAGATATTACAGGAAAACATCTCGTATTCAGACGTGTATCATAGAAAGGAATGACGTTAGAGTTCGCCCGAGGGAGAGGGTGGTCAACCCGACGGGGGGCACAACCTACTTTACAAGGGGCGACTGTAATGATGACCTTCTCAAATTTTTCCTAGATCTTTGGTTATCTACTAGTTACAAAACTTTTCCCCAGATCTTCAGTTATCTACTAGTTTCTTTTATCTACATAAAACAATTTCCTACCTGAAATCTGAAATTAGGTCAGCTGCTTTGAGAATTAGGCAAGACAACTGGGATAACAGAGAAACTGGCAGCAGTACACACGATATAGTGCCTAGGGTCTAAAACAAGCCAGTAGGATGGAATAGAGAAGAGCTAATGTTCGTTACAGGACATGGCCCTTCTCTTCATACCTTCAATCTTCAAACAAATGACAACTGCTCGTGCGGAGTAAAAAGGAGATCCAATGCACTATGCCACAAAAAGTCGGTTTACCCTCTCCTGGTATTTCCAAAATCCTACAGTGTCGCTTAAATCACAGTGGTTGAAAAAAATTCTCACGAATAACTTATGAGGAACCCGACTTCGACTCGTAATGCGCTACATATGTGATGAGAACAATCTCATTGTAGAGGATAATCATTGAGCACGCATCCACCCAGACTGACACACACTTCCGACTATACTTATGACTCTTCTTTTTTTTTTCCTCTACGTAATTTATTTTTTTCAATTTTGTTCTGTTTTCTATGTTCTTTTTCATTATTAGTTGTTTTTGTACCTGTTATTTATTTTTGTACTTTCTTAAAAAATAAAATTCACCTCCATCCATCCAAAATGGAAATTTGCCAAAGGGCTCTAAACATGGGGATGCATGTGGTGTAATGTAATGTAAAGTTATATCCTAGTTGAATAGTGAAAGGGGTACAAAAATTGCCCCAACGGGGGGAACAGCATCCTCGAAAGGGGGGACCTGACACGCCACTGGTCGTACAGTAAAAGAAAAGTAAAACTTCTCACAGTGGCCACATATTTCAACGACTGTTTTTCTTTGACTCTTAATATTAATCCAATTTCATAATAAGTGAAAATAACGCCTAGGAATTGCCACTACAACCCCTCCGATTTGCAGGTGTGGAAACCAGTTCAACATCAGTGAAATACATTCCTTTCGTCACCCTGATCTTGCGAACGTTTTTTAAAAGAAGTGGGATGGAAGAAAGGCGAACAAAAGTGCTTGCACTCGAACACGACACTGGAAATAAAATTGTAATTAATCGATCTTTTTCAAATTTAGAGAGAGTGAAATTCGACCTCCCTCGGGGTGGGAGATTCAAGTGGCCGTGGTATTTAAACACAGAGCAAGAAACCATTTTCGTGACAAGTACAGCATTTTGATCTCTGAATAATGTCGAAGCGAGGTATTCAGAATGCGAACAGAAGTGTAATGATTTTGCATTCAATAGGGTAAGGGATATTGGCATTAAGTTTAACAGAATCTTTCAATTTCCTAAGAATGCAGATGAAAATAAATATTAACGAAAAAAGTGGGATTTTAAAAGAGCGCAAAAATTTGCTTAGGTAGGTGCCTTTAGGATTTTAAAAGAATAAAAAATTTGAAATTTCATGGTGCCGAAAAAATGCTGCCGAAAAGGTTTACTGCCATAAACGTACTGTTTTCGAATTGTTTAGAAAAGCTAGAGCGAAGGAAATTCCTGAGAGTGGATTACGCCTCATCATATGCCAAATCGAAAACGGTTACCTTCGGAGAAACTGAAAGATCCAAGCACACACAAAATGCATCGTCTTTCAAAAAATATAGAAATCTTCAAATAAAGCACTTTTTTTTAATCATAAAGGTATCAAATTTTTTTCGTCAGAAATAATTAATAGGCCTTGTATTAACAAGTACTTTTTCTTACTGAAATGAAACAAAATAGACCGGCTCGGAACAGAGGATCGATGCTATCGAGACATTTCATAGTGTTACAAAAATGTCCATGATTAGAACCACATTTCAATTTGAAATTCTAATTTCGCTCAGAAACCAGGTATAGAACTCATCGCATGAAATAACAAATACTTAAATTTTATGATGTTTGAGATATTTTGGCGAAAGAAGTTAAAGAAGAAATGCATATTAGGTTAATATATGGAACTCGCAAAATGTATCTGATGGCCAATGCCAGTCGATAAACAGAGGTAGGTAGGTGCCTCTAGGGTGAAGAGAGAAAAAAGATAATTCTACATTATTTCGCTTTTCAATAATTTGGTGGCATTAGAAATTACAAATATCATTTTTAGCGGATGCTAATGGATGGTAACATTCCATTGTAGTATGGATCATAACGGTTGGCTTCTCTTGACAGCTGATAACTAGTTTTGAAATTTTGACAAGCCTGAGGTGTTTGTGCGAAGGGAACTATGGACGGTAAATGTTGTATTTTCTGTGGAATATTCTCTCCTTCTAATGAAGACTGTTATTGTTTTTTGGAGGCAGAGGAACATAACGAAGGCACCGAGCCACATTTGGACGGATTTGACAATATAACATATACAATTATGAACACGCATTATAATTCAATGGATTTCTCAAAGAAGATTTCGAAAATTCTAATCCGGATGCTCAGCAATCTGTCTGCCAGTCCGAAGGATTCCTCTCGGTTAAGAATGGTTTGTCTGAAAATGCTGCACGTGACATTTCCTTAAATGCATCTCCAATCAAGACGGAATGCGGAAATCTAGTTGAATTTATTAAACAAAGTGGAGTTTCTGACTTTGCTTTCGAAAGAGCGAAAACACGCTCAGATGTCAACCAAGCACAGAAGATTAAAGATCATAAAAAATCGCAAATTGCATCTACTAAAGTAACTCAGGTGGATCATACGAGAGATGAAATTGTCAACAATAAAGACCCTCTCATTCTTGTAGCTCATGAAGAAGCAGTTTCTGTCGCAGGGCCTTCAGAAGTGCACGCACAGTCTCATGGGACTCGCACAGAAAAACGCTTTATATGTGATATCTCTGGAAAAGGCTTTCGTTCAAATTATTTTCTGCTGGCGCACCACAGAACGCATACAGGAGAGAAACCCTTCGTGTGCCGTACGTGTGGCAAAGGATTCACCCACCGAAGCAACCTGACGACGCATCTTCGGACTCACACCGGAGAGAAGCCCTTCGTATGTCAAATATGTAGCAAGGGGTTTGCACAGAAACCCAATCTTAAAAGGCATCTCCGGACACATATTTAGACCACAGGAGGAACGGCCCTTTTACGTGATCTGTGTTGCAAGGGGTTCACTCTGCGATGTAATCTTATGAGGCATCTCTGGACCCATAGAGGAGAAAAACCTTTCGCATGCGACACATATGACAAAACGCTTGATGACAAATAAGATTTTAAAAGATATTTCCTGATTCATTCAGGGAAGAATAGGCGACATTCCGTTTTAAACATGTGATTTACCGACGAGGGTTGAACTTTCTTTTTTCTAAATTTTCTTTTTTGACGTACTTTTAATCTCTGTTTTCAAAGATTTTAAATAATTTTATATCAAGTTGACACAACGTATTTTTTCTTTTTTTTTGATAAAAAAAGAAAACATACGTTAAAAAATTTTCATGTTTTTGTATTTTCAAATTATTTATAAAAGTTTTGAACACATACGAAATCGTATTTCCAAAAACAATGCTATCATATTTGTATCATTTCATTGTATTTCTTTGCATGTTTTAATGAACGGAACAGTGAATTTCCAACGCATATGATTTTTAATCAAAAATTATTTTACTCTAATCTTTTTTAGTGTGTAATTGCTCACTAAGTGGCTATAGAAGTATTTAATACATTAGATAATCTTATTTTATCAGTAATGTCCTATATTAAATTATTAACAATTCTATACATGCATGGGATAATTTAATTCATGCTGAATACATCTTTCATTTGTTAAGATAAATAGTTTGAAATATGTAATTAACTGTCGTGTATCTGGATGCCTTTTTGCTGAAACCTAATCTTCAAGAAACTAGCTGATTTTTACATCCACTGCAATAATCTACTGCATTTTAATCCCTTTACTGGTTTGCTTTCTCAACTATGTAATTAGATGACACCTTCTATTTTTGGAATGCGTTTTCATTTCTATTCAGCTGACAACCTAAATGGTAGTTGAAATGTTTATGTATTCCAAGTTATTTTTGTATCTAATTCTAAAGTCTGTGGATGATCGTTTTAGTTTAAGTTTAAATTTGCGATAATGTGATGCACTTACGGCATATGGGAAAACCAGTTAAGGTGGAAATGAACCATTTCGTAACTAAGAGAATTACGAAACCTGTTATTTGCCGACAGTGTGTTATATATTAGAAAACTGCTTCAGATGTGGAAACTATTTTTTCAATATTTATCATACATGGGTAAAGTAATGACATATGTTCAAGTTAAATTTAATTAATCAGGGAGTGCCGTAATATTGCCGAAATCCATACAATATTTAAGAAATATCTCTATTTATAGCTTACATAACATTCCAGCGGGTGCACGTATGTAGGAGATGCTTATATTGTGCATCGTATTACATACTTATAACTTTTTTTTTAATAAATTATGTGCAATTTTTATTTACATGATATTTGTTTCTAATAAATAGAGATTCTATAAATAATTCTTTGATTTATTTTTGTCTAACAATGCAATATAAATAGGTAATACGATGCGCGATATGTGTATCTCCTGGATACATTCATCTGTTGGAATGTTGAAACATATGAAAATTGGTTTTAGTGAGTTAAAATAACCAGTTCTTGAATGAATTTTTCTACTAAATCTTCATAGACTTAAAGCAATGAAATAATTTTATTTTCTATTCTGTTAATAAACAGTTACGTTTTCTCATCATGTCTAAATAAGCTTCTCTAAAATGCAGATTCATGAGCTTTTATATTTTAAGGAAACTTACAATTAAGGTAATATTTAAGTTTTTCGGAATGGCAGTTGGGATGTAGAAGTGCTGAAATGAGCTGAGAAATCAACTGAAAAAAATTATCCAAATTCTTTTATACAATCATATTTATTAAAATGTCCCAAGTGCAAATTCCACATTAACATCCATTTTAGATTAAAACGATTTGTTTTACTAACAAAATTATTTTTTATCGTGATTGATTCTGAAATAGAATCCCTGATACGGAAAAAGGTTTATTAAATTATTCGTAGGTCTATTTTATATCACAAAATTGAAATGCTACACTTAATAAGTGTTTCTAAGATTTTAAATATTTTCTTTTAGTGTGTCGTATTATTCCTTCATTTTTGTTCTCATAAAGGATCATTTCCCAACCTTACTAGTCAAAACTGGAAAGAGAGTGATTCGAAATTACTCTATATTGAAGACTGTAAATAGTTATTACATTTTATGTGCGATGTTTACGAAATAGAATATATTTTGCTGAAATATTAACAAAAAAAAAAGAAAAAAAACAGTATTTTGAGGCAACTGGGAGAAGGCAGTTAAATCCTTTCTGAGGTAATATACAGTCGTTTCTCATCATTTCCAATCTTTTTTCTTTGAATCAATTCGTTTCTGTGTTCAGAAGCCGCACACACGTGTTCCCAATTCTTTCATTGTCTCTTAGCTAATCCGGAACGTGCCTGTAAGTGAGGCTGGTTAATTAATACGTTTTTTTAAGAAATGGTATTGCTTGATGTGTAGGAACAATAATATGCCGGCTAAAAATTATAGACCTCTTCTCTATTTCTTACTATTATTTTAAATTGAAAAAAATAACAACGACTGAAAAAATTATTGACAATCAACCCAATTAACACTAGTAAAATTTCTACAGTTGTTTCTCGAAATGTTGTTTTTCTTTTTTAAAAATGAAATAAAAGAATATTTTCAAACTGAGTAGCGTTGTATTGCATTGAATATGAAATAGATTAATTTCTTAACAAAGGGCCAAATACTGAATTGTCACAATGAAAGTCTTTGACAAATAATTATTGTTTAAATTGTAAATTGAAATCGCTTGCTAGGTTATTTCGCTTTTTAGGAACGGGTGCATTTTGGAACGAAGGTTTTCTTCAAATGAAATACGGGGTGTCCGAGAATTATGGGACACATTTGAAAAATTAATAAAAAATAAACCCTAATAATGCTGCAACAACGTTTTTTAAAAAATGAGAAGCGCATTTCAAAAAGTCTTTTTTTTTTCTTTATATAAGAAATGCGCCGTTACAGTGGTCTAGGTGGCCGTAAATCATTGAAAATCTCCCATTTTCGAGAGTCTTTATCTGCAAAAATATTAAAAGTGGAATAAAAATAATAGCAGGTATTTGTAGGGAAACTTACGCTCTTTAATTTATCATTTCACATGTAGTGTGAAAACAGAATACTTATTGAAATATTCAAGAAAAACTAATAGAAGGAAATCTCAAAACGCGTATCGGATTTTACCAATCAGATGTGGCTTCTTATCAATGCTTATTTCTTAATCCCTTGCATACGATTTTAATTAACCTCTTAATTAGATGCCAGCACCCACTTGGGGTCTCTTTTATTATTTTAATCTATTTAAGATGGTAACGGATACTTCAGACATTTAAGCGTATCCAAGTGATTTTTGTATTTAAAGTTAATTCTTACGTTGACATAAATAGGGATTTGATGCCATTGTTTGAGATGGGGTAATGCTTCTTTCTGCCCGGAATGATGCAAAATTGTTTTCAAACGCATTCTGCCAAATACTGTGAACTAAAACTTAAAGGAAAGGGGAAAATGTGTGTGAATTCCTCACCTGTCAGCGAGAAATGTAAAGAATAATCTAAAAAAATAATAATAGCGGGAAATTAAGAGTCTGCCTTTTTTTTTTAATTATGCATTAATGTACAAAATCAATACTTGATTATAACTGCAGCAAAGAAGGCTTCGCATATCAGGATCATAAACATAATTTAGGTGTTTCTATTCGAGTGTAAGCTCGGTTTTAATAATATCCCATAAATATCAATTAGATGCTATAGAATTCTTGATATATTTCCTTTTCGAAATTTAAGACATGCTGACAGAAACTACATATATTGTATTTTCAACATCAACAACCTGTAGCAGTTCGCGCAACTCGGTGAATTGTTGGTTGTAGAGGGCTGAGGGAGGCGGTGGGTGGCAGGCGACCATTGATGACGTATCTAGACGTCCTAAGCTTTCATATGAAATATAATTGTCGCAATCGGTCCAGTGGTTTGGATGAGAAGCTGGTTCGATCGACTTGAATTAATTGGAAATAAACCGGTCTTCGGGCCGAATGAATTGGTTTACTCTACTCGGGAAGGTTCAACATGAAAAGCCTGGATATGCACCACTACATTTGAAATGCGGGGCCATAAATTAACACCAGCGGCAGTATGTGTATGGGGGAACCTCGTGAAACAGTAACCTTCTACTGAAGGGAGCTGAAAAATGAAATCAAATTAAGCAGCAGGTTTCACTAATCTGACAGAGAAATAAGGTACATTAAACAGTTCGATAAACGATTGCAGCGCCGCCTGGGGTACTGAGAGGACTTAATTATCGCTTTTAGGAGCGAAATCATATTGCTCCGCACATAAGAATGACAAAACCAATTTTTGATTTAATTACATTTTTTTGTTTGCATGTTCTGTAACTGATAAAATGTATTAGATTTAGTGACCTAAGAAGGCTACATAGAGTTGTCAAGAGTATATACAGATTTTAGCAAGCTCTCTTAGCTTAGTTCCGTGAAGAATGAAATCTACACATCTATAACAAAATCAGAATGCGCTTTCTTAATTTTGATTCGCCGGAAAGAGAATATATATATTTTTTAATTTTAGAGGAGCTATTTGCGTTCTTTAGCAAAATAAGTAAAAATGAACTATTAGAGTGAAGAAAGCTTAAAAATCGAGCTGAAATTATTTATAGGAAATTTAAATAGTTATAACATTTTAATAATTTTATATTAGCGTTTAATAAAAGTGACGCACACACAGAACTGAATTCGCGAGAGTCGTTTCATAGTTTCCAAAGAAATTTCGAGAAATATCCAAATAAATTAATAGAAATATTTGGAATTTTTAGGAAGTCAGCCAAAAATTTATAAAGCAAAATAATCTGGTGAAACAACATTAAATAAAAATAGCACAGCTCGCGATATGATTTTATGCAGCACAGATTCATACCAAACAGTGTGTATTGCTTTGATTTTAATATGATATTTTCCTGTAACTGAAATATTATGACAAAAAACATTTCACTTGGATTTCGAGCTCGTGTCACATGAGCTAGATTAAATTAGTCAATATGAAAATATTTCTTCTAACTAGAAATTTTTTCAGTTCAAATGGGGAACTTCAGCATTTTTTAAAAAAACATGAAAGTCATCCGTATTTGTAAAAAAAATAAAACTAATTTCAAATATGCAAGTGAAATTTACAAAAAAATTTATTTATTTAAATATTGAGACCGAAAGTTGCACTGAAATAGCAAGAATGATGAAGCAATCCCAAACGCACTCTCATTGGCCGAGTACATTTTGACGTCAAAGTTCCCTTCCTTCTCATACTTCTCTTTCGCTACTTTTGTGCCCTGCTTTGAATCAAGGCTTTTGTACTAGCTAACATTTTAAAAGTGAAGTTTTTGGCTTTTCTACTATTCAACGCTCAATTTCACAATGGAAATTGGTTTTGTACTAGGTAAATAGTGGCGGTGAATTCGACTCATGTGTTGTTCGAGAATTAGATAACAAATACATTATCCTCAGTTGGAGACGGTGCCAATATCACTCTCGTAAGAACAGACTTGTCCAGAAATTGAAGGAGAATTTTATTAACACGGCTTCTAACATTTCTTTAAAGACCACTACTGGTGAAAAGGCGGAGATACAAGGGAAACTGGATGCAGCAATTGAATGGGGATCCAGAAAATTCCAACACATAATCTACGTTGCTGACATTACCGATCCCTGTATTCTCGGCCTGGATTTTCTACAAAAATTTAACTTCACAGTAGACCTGGAGAAGAACGAGATTCGGACAGGAGGAAAGGAAATTCTCTTGCTTTCAGCCAGTGCAGAGCATCCAAAGTTATGCTCTGTATTGGCTAAAGAGAAAACTATTATACCAGCAAGATCGGAATGTCTTATCCAGGGAGTCCCAGAAATTTCTGGAAAATTCAGATACGCCGTAATGGACTTTCCTAGCCAAGTTTCCCAGAAAGGTGTCCTTGTGGCGGCCACACTAGTTGATTTAAAAAGAGAAGACATCCCCGTTCGAGTTCTGAATCTGGACAATAAACCCTAGACCGTCGACAAAGGAGCTGTTATTGAGACGTGAGTCAGCGGTGGATATCGTTGCTCGTCCTCAAGAGTTTTCCAAATCACTACATATCCCGTTAATCTTGGAGAATCTTGAAGGGCTTAATGAGAACAGCGAACAGCAGTGAAGGAATAATAAGTCAATAATTTCAGAACTTGTTTTCTGCTAGTGACTCTCATGTCGGCCGCTGCAATATGACTCAACATAGAATTAATATAGGTAATCATCCACCAATCCAGCAATATCCAAGACGTTTGCCTCTTGCAAAGAAAGAGGAAGCGGAGCGCCTAGTTAAAGAGACGGCGGATAACGGAATAATAGAAGAATCGTTAGGACCTTGGTCTTCGCCTATTGTGCTTGTTAAGAAGAAAGATGGGTCGACACGTTTCTGCGTTGACTACAGGAAATTAAATGACATTACGATAAAGGACAGTTATCCTCTACTGTGGATAGACGACACCCTGGATGCTCTGAACGGAAGTCAGTTGTTCTCGACATTAGACTTGAAAAGTGGATACTGGCAAGTCGAGATCCAACCTGAAGATAAACAAAAGACAGCCTTCACCACCGGACAAGGACTCTGGCAATTTAAGGTAATGCCTTTCGGACTTTGTAACGCCCCTGCCACATTCGAATGATTAATGGAGACAGTATTGCGTGGACTTACGTCGAAAGCCTGTTTAGTTTATCTTGATGACATTATTATAGTAGAACGAACATTTCAAGAACATCTTAATAATATTCGTAAAGTATTCCAGAAACTACAAAAAACTAACCTAAAGCTAAGTCCAAAGAAATGCAGATTCTTCCGAAAAGAGGTTTCTTATCTTGGACACATAATTTCATCAGACGGAGTTAAAACTGACCCAGAAAAGACTAAAGCAGTAGTTGATTGGCCTCGTCCAGAGACAGTATACGATCTCCGAAGTTTAATTGGGTTTGCACCTATTACCGTCGTTTTGTAAGGAATTTCTCTGCAATAGCAAGACTCCTACATAAATTAAATGAAGCTATATCAAACTTTAGTTTGACCGAAGAATGAGAGAAATCTTTCAATAGTCTTAAGCAGGGTTTGATAACTTCCCCTGTCTTGACCTCTCCCCGGACTGACAAGGAATTTATCTTGGATACGGATGATAGTAACGAAGGAATAGGAGCCGTGCTTTCTCAGAAGATTTGAAACGAAGATTGTGTTATCGCTTACTTCAGCTAGAGCTTGGGTACGCCAGAAAGAATTTATTGTGTCACGCGTAAATAATTACTAGGCCATTGCGAAATCTATAGAGCATTTCTATCACTACCTTTATGGACGAAAATTTCTTCTCTGAACTGATCATGCTTCCCTTAGATGGCTTTTGAATTTTAGGGAACCTGAAGGTCAGATAGCTCGCTGGATCCAAAGAATGCAAGAATATGACTTCGAAATCCAGCATCCCAAGGGAACCTCTCACGGAAATGCAGATGCGCTCTCTCGAAGACCCTGCAAAGAGAGCTGTAAACACTGCACGAATGCAGAGAAAAAGTTCGGAATGGAAACAGACATTTCGTGAAAGTTTTAACAACTGAAGATCCCTGGTCTTCAAGTGAGGTCCAAAAGGCACAGTTAGAAGACCCTGCTATAAGGCCAATTCTGGAGAAGAAACTAAATTCGGATGATCGAACATCTTGGCAAGAAATCGCTCCGGACAGTCCTGCAACAAAACGATATTGGGCTCTTTGGGACTCCTTACACCTTAAGGATGGTGTTTGTATAGTAAGTGGGAGAGTGATGCTGGAAGCTTTTTTCTTTGGCAACTAATTCTTCCGAAAACCAGAATTCAAGAAGTTCTGCGAGAGACTCATGACAGCGCAAGTGGAGGACATTTTGGAGTCATGAAAACTTTGAGCAAAACCCGTGAGAGATTTCATTGGTATCGACTTCGCGCCGACGTCGAAAAATGGTGCAGAGAGCCACGCTTGCGGAACTCGAAAAGGACCCAAAACAAGAATAAAGGTCGCTTATAGCGCTGTAATTTGAGCGCACCTTTCGAAAGTGCAATGGGTTCAGATGCACGGCCAATCTTCTCTGGAATCGGGGTTCGAACCCGGAATCTCCATCCCGAAAGACGAGACCTGTGCCAATAGGCCACCGTGGTCTTTAGTATAGTTATATAGAGAGCCAGTTCAGCGTAACCAGAGGGTGCTTAGTAGGAACAGGTGTCGATCCCTCTAATCGCCGGTCCCGAACTCGGGACTCCGCCACCCGGATAGGCTTTTATTTGATACAGGTTACCAGTTTGCGACTATTGCAACGCTTTGTTCGATTTCCTTCAAACTTGGCATGAATATTCCTTGAAGTCATTAAAAACGACACTTAACTAAACTATTCTTAACACTAGGGTTTCGGAAAATCTAAAAAATCATTTATAAGAATGTTTCAATGACAGTGGAAATTGTTAATGCATTTTTAATATTGCATGATGCGGAATAATTCTAGAGAAGAATATCTTTTTAAAAGTTTTATGAAGTGAAGTTATGCACATGAGCGAAATCTAAAAAATCTTTCAGATATGTTGGTACATTTCTGTACATTTTATTATTTTTTGAGTCGTTCAATTAATTGATTCGAATAAAGCTGCTCAGAAATCCTTCGTACTTAAAAGAATCTTTAAATTCTTCGATATATACTAATCATATTGTAATACCGTGATTTGTATCATAAGGAATGCAGACAATTAAAGGAAATTGACTGCATTGTCGGCAATAACTTTTAGAAATGACTCTTGCATCCAAAAATGCATCCAATGTTTCATCCAAAAATGCATGAACAGAAAGCCACAATGCCATGGAAGGGATTTTCTTATTTTCCACGGGGATCCAACATCATTCACGAACGAAATAAACTGAGTGTCTGAAATAAGAAGTCTTTAAAAAGAAGAAGAAATGAGAAAAACAGTGTCTAAAATAAAATTATAAAATTTAGAAAAAAACGATGTCTATAATACAATTTAGAAAAGGGAAAAGTCTTTTGCAAATGAAATCGATTATTTGTTTCATTATCAGTTTTTGGATTTAACATTTCAGACAGGATTTAAAATAAAGAATTGAAAGATAGATTATGTCAATCTGTATTGGTTTTGTATAAATGTATTTGAATCATTTAATGAAGCAATCGATACTATTGCCAAATACGACGAGAGATGCTCTAGTGCGTAAATCAGAATTTAACAAATGATTATCTCGGACAAGAATCTGTTATAGTGGTTTTAGCTGAGAAGTTTATACGTAAATGTATTAGCATGTGGCAGCACAACATTTTGGAAAAAATTATAAAATCTTTTATTTTCATTTGTTTGGGGTTTTGCAGTGAAGTCTACTCTCATGTGTAGTCCAAAATTCGCGAATTAGTTAACAAATTTTTTATCCTCAATTGGAGAGAAAGCTGTTTTTCAGCAATCTTAAGTTTAAAACATTTCTTTCTACTGAACCAAAACCTTTATTTTCGTTGCTTTATATCTGGTGCATATTTTATCAAGAACCAAGAGGTCGCGAAGAAGATCTGATGGAAGAATTTCAGTGCTCGTGGTGCAACAGAAGATTTCACAGGAAGGATGGTCATTTCTGTTTCTTAAAAGGAAAGCCTGATAATGAATATTCCGAATCTGATCTAGATGAAT
>BGPR01006850.1:8313-76265 GCA_013235015.1 Araneus ventricosus
TTTTGTTCTTAAGAGATGTGTTGATAAAGATATGTAAATCCATATACAGGCAATTATTTACATGTGAAAAGGTATTTTTAATACGTAAAAACATAAATTCAATGTCCTTGCTCATTGAAGGATGTGAGAACAATCATAATTTGCATTATACATGCTGTTTCATGATCATTTTGTTTTAATACTGTTGGCTAAAATGGAGTGTAATTGCATTTACAAAACCATAAATTTTTATTCACGTTTCAATTCTAGTGTTTAAATATGGAATCGAAAATCAATGGTAAATATCGATTAGTCTTCATTTAGAATGATTTATTTATTTATTGTAAGTTGAAAATCAAATTTTAAGCTATTTTAGGTGGACTACCATTTGAATGTTACAACTTTTGAAACCATAATTCCATTCATAAAATATATATATATTGAAAATTGTTTTTCATACTGAATTTTTCAGATTATATCGTTCATTTTTTCATATTTCATTCAAATGATAAAAGAAGAATGCTTACTTTTTGAGATTTACTGAATACGATTTTTTACGATTTCAAAACTGAAGTGAAATAATTTGATTGTGCCAAACAGAAAAATCGATTCTAAGATTATTCCATTATTTAAAATTCGCTTGCTGTATTTTCATTTGTATGTGATACTTTATTTGACATTTAGGTTACCAAAAATTAGGAACATTATTTTAAAATAATTTAACTTCTTTTTGTTTCATATTTTCTCAAGTGTACATTTTGTTCTCATTTATTTGTTAAGTTATTTTAAAGTTTGGAAGAAAGTTTAGCAAAATAATTTTTCATCTCTTTCCATTAGTGCAAAAGGCGAGAAAAAAGTCTTATCAGCGTGTTTGGCAGTTTATATTAGCACAGTAAGTGTTTTTACTAATTTTGATAATTCCCTTTCTAACTTTTGTTTGTTGTTCCTAATTTTGGTAATTGCCTTACTAACTTTTGTTTGTTTTTCCTAATTTTGCCCTCTGTCGTCGCTTTATTGATGTCGCTTTTAATCCGCTTTTTAAAATGATTCATTTTATACTGAAACAAAAATATTATCTAAATTTATTTATATCAATTAAATAATTATTTTAATACAACATTTTTTTTTAATTTTAAATCTTTTTGTGTTATTCACATTTTTCATGCTTCATAGATGTTTCAACTGGTTAAAAACGTTACACAAATATAACAATTCAATCGAGGGATAGCGTTTAAAGTTATTGCCATGGTAATGCAGTTAAAATGGCAAAAGCCATTGAAAGATTGAAAAAAATGTAATTAAAAAAAGTTTAACATATTTTTCTGGGAAAACCATACTGTCGATGGTCATTTCTCCTTAATGATTTACTATTTAACTATTATTAAAATTTTAATAAATTAGCGACATGCACTAAAGTAATTTTTATAATATTGTTGAATATATGATTTTAATTATATTATAAAAATATCTTTTTTTTTGTAATTGGTCTCGTGTAAAGATGCGTCTCCCTCCTTCTTTTTTTTAATTCTCATTCCTATTAAGAACTGAGCAATTTTTTATTAAACATGAACAAGATTTTCTATATATTATTTGTTTTTGTCTAATGAGAAGAAAATTCCAATTTTATGCTTAAATCTGTTATCAATTAAAAGAAGCAATGAACTGAAATTAATCTAAATTAACTAAAGAATCACTTGGCGTAAGCATGTCCAAGAAAATCACTTGGACATGCTTATGTATTACAAGTGTCCTTCTACGTTCTTATATAAATCAGAATAGCAATAAGAGTTCCAAACAGGATGTGTCAGCTGGAAAGTTGAATAAACTCGTAGTTGAAGGGGTTAATAAACTAACTGTATACTTATTTAACAATTCTGAAAAAAAAAAAAACATATTCCAGATTTTGTAACTGACATCGTTGTGAGGTACTGTTTTTTTAAAATTGAAATTGCAATGTTGATTTGAATATAGCTTTAACTCCAATAATACGAATCTATAATTTCCAGATTTTTAATTTTGTACATAAATTATAGTTTTAATACAATATATATATTTAATGAATCTTCATACATAATTTAAGTGTGGTTTCTTTGTAATGTAAATCTTAAAAATATTTACTGTTTTCTGTACCTTATGTTTTTCAATGTCAATTTTATGAATTTAAATTATTTTTTTAAATGTCTGACGTCTTTTCTACTTAATATCTGAGTTTTGTCCAATAATTATAATTTCCACTTATCCGATTCCAGTTTAACTAGGATAAATGAGTTCTTTTTTTTATTATGACAGTTATTATGAGTTCTTTTTCATTAAATCAACAGAAGTAAGGTCAAGAAATGAGAACAAAACAGACACAAGTATCACCTTCCTTTTGGTTTTATTGGTGCAAGATGAAATGATATATGTACACAGCATAATGTATTTCGATCAAGAAGGAACTTTTCTCTATATATATTTATATATATTATTAATTCACAGTACAAGTATGAAAAGTACATTCAGCCAAGCTACAATTTGTATCTCTACAGGAGAGAGAGCAAAGATCCCCAATGCCAAAATAATTAATTTAAACGCACATTTCTTTCTTTTTTTCCTCTGAGTGTTACCTCTATAATTCGGAACTTCAGAGGTAACACTCGGGAAAGATTCGAGGGCTCTTTCGAGAAGTCTGTGAGGCAAACATTTCTTTTCGATCAAAGTTCAGTGGAAATTTCATTCTCATTTTTGTAAGTCATTCAAATTAAAGTAATAATATCACAAAAAGCAACGATTTGATCTGAAAATTGATCGTTTATTTAAATTAGGACATCTTTTAAGCCGTTTTATCAATTAAATTGCGTTTCTACTGCTGGTGTGGTGGGGAAATTTAGACAACGAATATCAACTACATCTTCGTCTTTGCCATCTGTCTATGGTTCATTATGAGGAGGGTTCCAAAATAACAATTGTACTGATTGAAAAAGGGCTGTTATTCTAACTAAACTAAACTAAATAATTCCTGTGGATAATCATTACTTTTAATATGTAATTAAATCATTGTTTATAATGAATGAAAAAGAAATTAATCATTAATTAGCAATAAAAAATATTTTTATTTCTTTGTGCGCGTATATATTGTTTATTATAATCAAATAAAATTACAAATGGAATAAATTTGTTTCATAGTCTAAAAATAATTTAATCGTTTGAATTCTTGGGCACAATTTAATTTCTTCACGTAATTCATCATTCGATTATTAATTACATAATAGTAAATTATTAAAAAGTAGAAATTCCTAATCAGTTCATGAATAATATTTTATTTTTAATGAACATTGCAACATATTTGCCCGTTTATTATGAAATTCGTTAACATCTCATGTTCTTAATCCTAATATCTGTCTTATCAGTATTTTTGCATTGTGGAGTTTCCAAGATATTACATGTACTGGAAATTAAATTACAAATGAAGAGTAAAAATTGATCTGCGATTTTGTAGTCCTAAACTATGTACTGTTAAAAGATGGTTTCTAAAATTCAAATATAGCTTCCAGTTAAAAGAATATTTGTTTTAAATGAAGTTTCGAATGTAACAATTTGTCATTGCATCTATTTTGGGAAAAACAATCGCATAAATGGATGCTCAATAGGGTGTACAGCATGCTAGCTATTAAAAAAAACGGAACAAAATAGTTAATGCATAATAAATACTTTTACACTGAAAAAATAGCCAAAGTAAGCATAAATCTAACTGGCTATTATTATGGCAGTACACACGATGCCGTGTTTCAAATTATTAAAATACATTTAAGATTTAGAACATTTTAAGTGACTATGCCTACGCTTAGCAAATGGCAGTTGTTATATCTATGAATAAAATTATTATAAATGGCGCTATGTATTGTTAAGATTAGCGATCATTTTATTTAGGAATTAACAGTAGTTATATTTTAAGCAGCAGAACATATGTCTTAAGAACAGCTGTTGTTATATTTGTAAATAGAAACATTCTTTATAGCAACTAAATAACTATCATTCTTATATCCAAAAATCATTAAAAAAACAATGATTTTAAACAAAAAGTAAAATAAAACTTAAATATGCGATAATATAATTCGTACAACTGTGAAATTTCCAAATGAACTTTAATCTACACCATTTATGATTAGATGAATTAGATTGCACATTAAATTTATACACGTGAAAAGCCCCTATGTGAGTATTTACAAAGTTCGATGCGATTCGGCATTGAAGGTTTTTAAAAAATCACTCCCACTTTTCTATATATGTAAATAATTCGTTTGTGCTCAGCGTTGCTTCCAGACAGCTTTTTAACATAAATATACATAATTCTGGTTCCATACAATGAAACAGTTTCACTCTTTTCTGAAATCAATGCACAAAATCAACCATTTGCAGTTTGACCAAAATAAATACAACGTGAAATTCAATTTACACTCTGTACTATGCAAAGTTTCGAAATGTTAAACATATTTATGTTTTTAAAATTAATTTAATCCTTTCTAAGGCCGTTGCAAGTATTAGTCATGGATTTTGAAATGCAATTTTTAAGGTTGCTGAAAGTTTTAATCGAATTTTTCTACGAAAGAAAAACCTATATGTTCCAGCTTCTTATCTCAAACCATAACGAAGTGTCTTTTGGTTAATTAATTATTAATTAATAAAATTAACAAAAAATTAATGCCATCCAATAAGCTAAACGTTTTCTTTTCTTAAATTAATCTCAATCCCAAAGTTATTTTATTATACCACTACTATAAAAAATGGCCCTTTAAAGGATTAAGAAAGTTTAAAAAATGTCATTATGTTTGTTATATATAACTGGCTTTACAAATTTCTTTGACTCGAATTTTTTACATTGGCTTCTCTGACTTAGCTGTTGATTTGTTATTGGTTACACCCGACTCATTCTATTTGAATATTTCATTGAATGTTCAGGAATTTTGTTCTGAATTTACCTTACGAAAACTAAACACTTGTTTGGCCCAGCATAGCCTACAAACAGGCTCTTGTGCCATAAAACCCTAAACAAACCAAACAAATTATTTTTAGCATTTATTATTTTAATGATTTATATATAAATCCATAACATCGTTTATTTAAAATATCACTCAATAAACAAAAGTTTTTTTTTATATATATAATCATTATAACATTAATCTGCTGCAGTGATTATTATATAGAAATTTACTCTTCGTATGCAAAAATTTGAAGGAAAGTCAAATTCATTACTAAACAGAATGAGTGAAAATTTAATATAGTTTTTCCTTTAATTTCTTTTCAATTTTTGTATTTTTATTTGAATAATATATTTGGAAACAATGGACTGATCAGGATTTTTCGTCCTGTATTAAATATTTGTGTCTTTGAAAAAAATTGAAAAAATCGTACTATAAAAAATGATTAATTATGATCTAAAATCATGGTGTAGTCAAACTGCAAAACTGATTTTACTGTACTTTCAGCATATACAACACTTTCATTTATTGCTGCAGTATACTATGTTCCTGTAAGATCACAATGAAACCTTACAGTTTTTCATTAAAAGGAAATGATTTTGTTTAAAAAATGCATAAATTATCTAATGCAATAAAATTGAATTGAACACTGAATGCTTAAAACGCATTTGAGTTACAATCATGTTGTTTAAGAATACTTTTCTTGGATAGAAAATGTTACAACCAGTCAATGAAAATTTCATGATAAATACTAATGTGTTATTGAAAAAATGCATTGAAGAAATATCTCGTTAATCATAGAGAGATTTAAATCACCGACAGCATTGTTCTTATGGATGCCTATTATACATATCAATCTGACCTGAGAAGTTGGTGAAAAGAAAAAAATATATAACAACAGTTTTTGATCCTGAAAATAATGCGTTTCGGGGGGAAATGGTTAACAAAGGAAATGTTGAACGAAAAAAAAAAAAACTTCCAAGTTAAAATAGTTCACAAGTCTATCAAAGACTTTCAGTCCATAGTTTTTTTTATGCCAGGATTCTTCTTCCTCCAGGCATGAGAAGAGATATCAATACTACATCATTTTACAACCACATCGTCGGAAGACAAATTCCGGTCCTTTCTAAAACTCTTAGCATGTTGTGTGTGTAATCCATGTACAGACACGACTTGTGTCCATGTAGTAAAATCACGTCATTTGTGTACAAATGGCAACTGTGGCCATGCTTCGACGCCAATGTTTCGTTGCCTGGCGACATTCTCATCCAAGTACTGTAAGAAGTTTTAGAGACCAGCACAAGTTCCTCAACATGTTTTAGCACTGTTGGAGTCAGATACCTGTGCGTGATTACGAAAAGTTTGTATAGAAATAGACTTCCCTATGTGTGCTGGACAGCATCTTGACCGCTTTCGGGTAACACATTCACACACTAATTCACTTCACACATGCCATTGGGTAAGCCAGGCAAACGAAACAGGGTCCTCTATGAACGAGTCCATCATTCTTTGTAGTCCGACAGTCCAGAACACAGGGGTGACGATCCCTCTGTCCCACCTGAGAGGGAGTTCGGTAACTGCGTCCAGAGCTGTGCGCACGATGCCAGCGCTCCTTTGTCGTGGTGATGGTGGTGTCCTACATCCCAGCAACCTAGACCTGGTTGCGGTGGTGCCCTATGTCAAGCCATTGCACCCACCATGCTGTTAGAAGTGGCCAGTCCCAAACCTCCCGTCCCCAGAGGGAGAGGCCCTCCACTGGAGGTCAGCGAGAGGCTGGACAGTCCGGGAGCTGTGTTCATGTGCATTGGGGACGAGGACACAAAGGAGCCTGGCACCGAGATGGGCATGTTGCCCTGGTGCATGTAATGGTTCATCGTTACCGACATGGAGGACATGGAGCCAAGTTGGCTTGCAGGTCCGAAACCAGAGAAAGGTTTGTCCAGTGGTTTCAGACACTCGGGAATGGCGAGACATCCTTTCTTCTTCTTGCTCTTTGAGGAAAGCTTTCGATTTCGGGTCTGTATGCCTTCTTTCTTCATTGTGAGAGGTCGGTTTACCTGTAATAAACACAGAAAAAAAATTATAGTCACGCCTTAGATTTCATCATAAGAATAAAAAAAAACTTTAATGGCATGAAAGAGGACTTTTTTCAAGGAAAAGGAACACTTCTTACTTACTTAACAGAGCAAAGCAATAATGAAAGATAAAATACTTTTGATTTAAAATAATGTAAAAGAAATCATTTCTTAAGTATTGAAATTATCAGAAGATATGACATAATTAATAAAGATTTTATTGAGAAAACTATTTTGTGAATTGCTGATAAATTATGAATAAAATACGATAACATAAATTTATAAACGTATTTTATTGTTTTTGCTAAGAAATGTTGTTTAATGCAGATATTTACACAGACAAAATAACTTTTCAGGCATTCTAACTTAATATAAAATTTCTTAGCAAAAACAATAAAATACGATTATAAATTTATCCTTTTATAAGCTAGAAAATACCAATTACCTATTCGTTGGAATACTAACCTCAACTAACAGAGATAAGTAAAACATTTTACCAGTAACCTAACATTAAAACTTCTATGAATTAAAATTTATATATCTAAGGAGAAAATGCTTCTAGAATTCCATTAAAAAAACCAGCTTAGGTATGTATCATTAACATGCACAGAAGAATAAACAAATGTATTAACTCTCAGCTTCGTAAACTAAGCATCGTTACTTTCTCTTAAATCTCCTCTCAAGGTCAACAGTTGGGCAACCATGAAAGCCAACAAGAACAGCAGTCACAACCCTCGCTTAACGTTGTCCAGGAATTCATTTCCAGTGGAGGCGTGTTGCAGGCAACGAAAACATCCTCCCAAAAGCATCCGAAGGAAACCAACATCTCAAACAACAAGAACAAGAAAAAGTCCGGAAACCGAATTGCGTGAGAGATGCCTGTTACTTGGGTGACGGGCCGGACCTCACATCCCTCCCCCCTCACAATAATTACAGAAAGAGTGAGGGTAATGCATCTTAATAGGCTTCCCACTCATTGTTCTGTGTCGCTGGTCATTGCCAACCGAAAATGACCCGCAAATGCGGTGTCCGCGGCTTTGTTGTGAGAAAGCTGTGCTGCCAAAAACTCGAAACTAAATATATAGTTGAAAATGGGGAGGAAAAAAACTAAATAAAATCGGAACGTCTGTTACGTCCACTTTCGTTTTGGTTTTTATTTCTTGTTGTTCCTCAGCCCCCAATTAACACTGGTGGCAGGAAGTATTAGTGATGTGTCGCATCACGCAAGGGGACGGCAAGGCACGCACCCAGACACTTGTTGCACGATGCACCTTGCGCTAGTGGTCCTGTTTTGCAACAGAGATAGAGGGTGTGGTAGATCTACCCTCCCCATATATGATTCTATTATCCTAGAAAGATTG
Source organism: Araneus ventricosus (assembly GCA_013235015.1). Taxonomy (NCBI): domain Eukaryota; kingdom Metazoa; phylum Arthropoda; class Arachnida; order Araneae; family Araneidae; genus Araneus; species Araneus ventricosus. Next base: position 16,687 of record BGPR01006850.1, read on the forward strand.
TATTCGTATCCGGTCTAACTGTTTTCTGTGTAGAAGAAAACACCAGTGAACTTGTCTACGCATTCTAGTCAAGATTTAGGACCAGGAGTGGAAAATCTTAATGAATTTTAAGAAATTTCTTTGTTTATATCCGATATTTCTTTAGACAAAACCGGTGTAACGTTTCCTGAATATGCTTAAGAGACATCTGAAATTATTGAGGATGTTCAACGTGATATGAATTGTTCAGCATTGTCGATATTAATATTGTTACCATAATAACAGGGCTAAATTAAAAGGAATGAATACCAAACCGAAAATAATATCTTTTTTTATATTTTTTCCTCCAAGGATTTGTTTAAGAAAATCGTATTTGTGATAGCTGCGATAAAGGTATAGGGCTCAAGTTGAACATGATTCAGAGCAGCAAATATTTATTTAAAAATGAAAGTTTTCATAACTCTTACTAGTTGTTACTGCTCTAAGTGGAGAAAAATGTAATATGTTTCGTGGAAGGAATTTCATCATGAATATAAACGTGAGGACAAGGGGAAAAGTAAGTGTTAAACGTCTTAAAGTCGCCCATATAAAACCATATTAGTTATCTATCGAATACATACTTGTTAACTTTTTAGACTTAAAGTAAGTTTGATATTTAAAAAATATAAATAAAATAATAACCTGCAAGATTTTCCTTCTTAAATTTTTAAATAGCTATATACCGTTTAAGCTCACTGCTCCAAAAATGGGTTTTAATATTTTTCACTTGAACCGAGATCGCTATTATGATCACAAATGCTGTTAAATAAGCAAGGTATTAAATATACATAATGATGTACGCTAATATGACACACAAAACACATTCTGCGCTTGCTATTTAACATATCAGAGACACAGATGCTAGTTTATCCTTTTGACTAGCAGATGACAAAGTATTTATTTGTCATAATCAGACGACAGATAAATATTTCGATTGCGGCTCTGTTTACCGGCACACGTACCACCTGATCGAACCGGGGCCGCAGGTTTTCCATGCCCTTCCACCAACTGAGCGGAAGAGACGCCCGCCGTGGCCCTGAGCGTTCCCTTCGGAGGTCGCGGCGATTTCCATGCGGCACACGTCCGACACTTCCTCCGCGGAGGTCCATGACACAGCTGCCCGCGTCCCCTTGGTGTCACCTGTCCGTGCGACGCCTAAGTTTTTAATTGAATTTTTCACTCGGATGTGTCACTCGTTCGTTTTGTGAAGCGGTTCGGAGAATTGAGGGTCAAATGACTTGGGTGAATTGAAATAAAGTCATGCATAGGAATACAAAGAGTTCCGATCAGCTAATTTTATGTATAGTTGTTGAGTATAACAAAACCATAATGGGCATGAGTAACATAACTCATTCACCATCTTAGAGACCTCGGATCTTAAAAACTTTATTTCCACTCAATTTTATTCCGATTTAATGGTAAAATGTTTAATTTTTTTCATTTCTGCCTTTAATTTCGATTGGAGAGGGTTTGATGGGCCCTACATAGTAACATGAGCTGGAGACAAATGAATAATTCTAAACATGAGGTAATGTATATTCTCGGATTTACACGCTTTTATGCGTGCGCCAGCCGGAGTTGATATTACCAAAATAGGGGTGAAGTGAAAAATTCAGGGAGAGATAGCTTGAGGTAACAAAGAACTCCGGAAATGCTCTCATCTTACTCATAGCCTGCCACCCCTTTCCGGAGAAAAATCGTTCGAAATGCTAGTCTTGTGTTTTGAAGCGATCAGAATTTTAAGTTGTTTTATTACAATTATTGTTTTAACTAACAAATAATAATTTGAGCCGGAAAGGGCTAATATAAGAATATTAACCGATCTTACCTTTTACACAATTTTATTGATGTTGCAGCAATATCGTTCTAAAGAAAAAATCCTGTAGCTAGTTGTGGGTATAACTCATTCGCTTTTAAATATTTTTAAGGATGTGCATCTTATCAAATAACCTCCATTGAAATTCACCCATTCGTAACTGTTATTCCTACACTTTAATGTATTCTTTCTTCCAATCATCGACAGTGGCGTAGCGACTAGGGGAGGGGGGTATACAGAGTATAGATAAAATTTTAAGGGGCGCCGTGAAGACAAAACGAAGGGAGCAAAATCCCAGGGTCATTTATCCGAGCTACACCACCGATTACCAATCTGCTTTATTCTTGAATCACTGCTTAAGTATCCTACATGAACTTTTAAGTACATTTATAACTTTTATATTGAATCTCGCCGTTTTTATTTAAGCTGTTTATTTACAAAAATTATAAAAAGACAGATCATATATTATTCCAAAATTGGTTTCCCACTGTACATGGGTCTTCTATAAATCAAAGTCTCTGAATAATGTCAGTCAATGATCATTAGACTGAAGTTTTTAAAATATTAATGAAAAAGGTACTGATTTTTTAGAACTTTTTCAATCGTCTTTTTACTTTAAAACACAGTATTTTTAACTTCTTGATAAAGTAAGCAAATTTTATGGATCCCAAAGACATCATTTGGCATCGAAAAGTAATCGTTTCTAAATTTAACAATCATTTATCTTCTCTTGTACTTAATTCACCTAAACATGCCAAGACCGGCCGTTCATCCATATCCACATCGGACAAAGCGAACATCAACAGTATCTCTCATTCATTATATTTGTCATATATCAAATCATATAAAAGAAAGTCCCCAAACACAACAGCAGAAAATCACGACAACTGATCTTCCAACTTATTGTCTTTCTTTCAAATCCGAAATGGACAATTATCACAGATTGGAAACTACATAAATACCAATCCCAACTGGCCACTCAACCAACCAAAAACAAGATCCGATCCGACAGTTCGTTATATTCCCTCCATATCATTGTTAATAACCAACTCCCCCAAGAGAAAAAGACAGCAACAGAAGCCAGCAGTGTCAGGTCCAGTGCACACGTATAAGAAGCGGCTGTGACAGCAGCAGCAACAGCAACTAACGAAAGGTCCACCAGCAACAAAAACAGCAAAAAGCAAACTTAAATAAATAACTAAAGAAGAAGAAGAAAAAGAAGAGAGCCAAAAAATAGCAGGTAAGGCTAGTCAAGAATACCAATGAGGGAGCGACCCAATTAAAGAGGGGGAGGGGTCGGCGCAAGGGGGGACGGAATGAACCGGCCGGACAGATGAGCAAGAATAATAGTTCTTAGTCTCGCCAGAGTGACTGTGCCTTCCTGTTACATTGTTGACGGTTAGAACGGCAGAAAGTGCCTGGCTTTTGATGGAATATATTTTGTGGGGGACATACGTGCCTCTTTGGGAAAAAAAATTGTCCTTTTTTCGGCAGGGTTTGTCCCAGATTCCCGATGAATACCTTTCAAAGCGGTGTGTTTTATTTGTTTACAAACTGAGGAATTTTGAAGTAGTGATTTGTCCTCCTGTGCGATCCATTATTTTGTTCAGCGAAATTTAAAGCAAAAACAACTCAATAAAATTCCGTAACTGAAATCAGGTTGGTCGTTTTCATGAAAGAAAGTAACGTACATATCGAACTGGGCAAGAATATTTTCTGTAACAATATTTATGTCTAGCATTTCAGTTTTTGACATTCCACTTTTATTGCCATGGCAATATCGCTAAAAGTGCTGGATGATTATTGAAAATTGCATCTCGGGTTTTGAGTTCTACATCCAACTAACTCTTCCATGAGGCATTTTCTGTAATTCAAAAGCAGTTTCGGATCTACTCTAAATATGAAAATTAACATAGAAATGTTCTTTTATTGCTAATCTCGACTTATTTGATTTAGTCAATGAAGTAATGATATTCATTGGTCAAATCTGCATGTTTCTGATGATAAGTCACATTTATCTTAGGATTTTATTTTTTTGAAACTACAAATTATCTCCACTCGACGCTAGCTCTTCTGTAACCATATGATAAGGATAAATGCTTAAGACTGTATTTTGAGATGTATCAAAAACAAGTTTAAAGTTCAAACGAAATGACAAACTATTACTTTCTGTGAGCTTCAAAATGTTTAAAATATTCGAAACCAATCATCCTAATTACTTTGACAATCCATATACACAATATTAAATTTTCAAAATATAAATTAAATAACCAAACATAATTTTTAAAAATAAACACGGGTCAAAAGTTTTAAACTTTCCCACTGTCCACCTAAATGTTTACAAAAGCACACAATGCGAAATATTAATTTTTAACCCTACTCTCGTAACAATCCCTTTTATAAACTAACCCTTCCAAAAAGTACAATCCATGGACAATTAGTGGTTCAGCCCATTCAAGTTACGATAATTGTTCAATCGGGTTCTTCTTTTTATATCGAGATAATCGCTCCGCTGTACAAACCCATGGGAACGCATTCTTTCCGATGATCGTATTTCCAACTCCATTACTTTGGCTGCTGCATCTCTGAGCAGACTAATTGGTTACACTAACAATTAACAGCTCATAAAACCGGCGTTGGATGCTATCTGTTTGTTCGTTTGACCCCGTTTTATTATTCTGCTGCTGCTTCAGAGACACGAACGCCGGTGTTGAAAAGGAGTTGTCTGCTCCCCAGATCGCGTGAGTTATTCAGACTTGTGACGAATGACATGCGATTGTCACCTGTTGTTTTCCTTTTTTCTGTGACTTGGATGATGACATACTTTCAAAGCTCTGAAAGCCACGTTTTAAGTCTATTCCAAAAGATTTAAATTGGATGTAAGGAAAATCTTCTTTATTAGAAGTGAAAAATATTTGTGCTACTAAAATAAATTTCTTTAAACTCCGAGACTCGACATCAATTAGACATTATACACGAATTTGAATTATTGCAGAAGAATAATTAAAACCTTAACTATTTGTTTTCTCTTCAAGCTAATTAAATGACGAATGAATTCAGCTATCCGTGTGGCAACACGTTTAATATTAGATAATCTTCGTAAAATTCATATATTCTATGAATGACTTGATTTTAGCATACAAGTTTTAAAATATGGTAATTTAATGAATTCATTTCGCATGGGGACGACAGTTCACTTGTTCAACAATATTTATTATTTTTTAATCCAGACCAAATAGCTGTAAAATAAACCAATCAATGAACATCAAAATCCACAAAGCGTAATACAACGCAAAACCAGTATTACTAAAGAATTTTACTTCATAATTAAATAATAAGCAGCAATTTTATAACAAGGGCTTTGATAAATTGAATAAAGAATTAATAGGAAAGGTTATATTCATATGTGCATATAAGTAAATTTTAATTCATCATATTGGACAGGATTCTCATTTGGTACGAAGGAATTATTTTTAGATCAAATAGGAATTTTTTTAAGCCCTGACTTTCGACATCAGTTTGACGGTATACCCGAATTTCAATTATTGATGAAGAAAAAATTTTACATCTGAGATAAGCTATCGTAAGCAACAATTTTAACCTTTTCCAGAAGAGCTACAAGAAGTCCCAGACCGCAAAATGCAATGCAATGCACAATTTATTTTTTGAGATCGTTTATCTTTTGTTCTTTTCGATCTGCAGTTACGATACTTTGCCTATCTGAATCTGCTGTCGGGATAATGTAAATACGTTAGAAACATCAAAACTGAACTTAAGATATTTTACATCTGATGTACAGAATTAACCCGTTAACTGTTTTGTTTTCTCTTCAAACTAATTAGATGACATCTTCTGTTTTTGGAATGTGTTGTCAAAAGGATTCATCCATCCATGCGACAACGCATGGAACATTAGAGATGTTCATAAAATCCACGTATTTTTTGTATTGAGTGATAACGTCTACGAATGACTTAGATTTAGCATTTAGTTTTAAAATAAAATTTAATGCAGTTATGAGGCATGGACAAGACAGTAAACAGTTTAAGAAAAAAAAATTAAAATCCAGACAAAATTGATATAAAATGGACCAATCAATGCACATCAAAATCCACAAAACATAATACAACGTAAAACCAATATCACTGAAGAATTTAACTTTATAATTAAATATTTAACGGCGATTTTGAATCAAGGGTTTGGATGAAATGAAGAAAAAGAGTTTATAAAAAGTGATATTATAGTTTCATATGAGAAATGGCGAGTATACGTGAATTTTAACGCATCATATTGGACAGGACTTTCATTTGCAAAGAAGGTATTAAATTTAAAACAACTACAACAAGACTCGTTACCTGTAAACTGGCAAACATTAAGAAACAACATAAAATTAGGAGAAATCATTACAAGTTGAAATATGCAGAAATTTTGTCAAAAATTAATCTCTTCAAATAAGATCTACAAGATAATATAACACGATATATCATAATCTACGAGTTTTAGCTGATTGATTAAAATAAATAGTTATAATTTTTCGTTCATCTTCTAAACGCCATTTCTCACAGAAACTGCCACCAGGAAAACTGATGAGAGTGGCGCTTTTTTCACAATAAATTGTCCGAAAATTGACGACACCGTTGCCACATTCGACTTGATTGAAAACTTTCGATGGAACAACTTTCTATCCACCTCTAGCTACCGTTCTGGATCGGGTACAGTTTATCTTCCCCAATTACTGATCCTCCACATAGACGAATCATCCAGCAGAGGAATTAGCAGTGATTACACAACAAGTTTCCGCTCGGAGCTAGTGGGGAAAGAGGATTCACGAACACAATAATAATTGGCTAACGATTGGAGGGTTATTATTTTTTCGCCTATGCCACACGGGGTGAAAGAACAGCTTATTTTGGGGACTCAAAATAAGGGAAGGCAAGGCAATTTTCGCAGAATAATCAAGTTTTCATCGCCACTTTTGGATTTGGAGGCAGAGGGCAAGGATTTTTTCTTTCTTTCTTTCTTTCGCGGGTAATTAGCTGTTGGCTGTTATCGATCAAAATCAATTATGTTTCGAAAAATTAGCTGTGGATCAGGGTTCCCCATCTTATGCACACTCTAGCTAAATTTTGTAAATTTCTTATGAGAAGTCAAGAAAATATGGAAATTAGGATTTCCAACAAATTCTTTTTCCTGTTAGAATTCGCAGACATGTCATTTTTTAAAAATCATTTCCACCAACTGTGAAGAATTTTTAATATTGCTTACGTGCAACTAATTGAAATTTCACATGCCATTCTCATATGCACTTACAGAGCGGAAAGGAGGGTTGTATTCCTTGGGTCATTTTTAAGTGTAACGCAAATAATTTTCAATAATTTGTAGTTTCTAAATATTTTAAAAGTTAAAATGAGGCATGAAATAACAATTCCAGTGCCGAAAAAAACGGATAAATTTGATTTTTTTTAAAGCTATTTATTTATTTTGGAGGATCAGGAAATGTGGAAAAATAATTTTCAACCTTTTCGTCAACATCCTTCACTCAAATGATTTAGTGTTGTTTTATATATTTATTATATTCAGAATTCGGACTTCAGCTAATTATAATGTCTGAAACTAATGTTTTCATTGCTGCCCCTTGAAATTTGAACGCCAATTATCCTTCTTTGAGGAATCAGTTTCGAATGCACGCATAAACAGCAAATTTGGTAGCCAAATTTCAGTCGCCAACTGGTCTCTAGTGATTTATGTCAGGCTAAACACAGCCGTCCCTTTCAAATACCTCAAGGAGAGTCGAAAGTGTAGATTCTCACGGCAAAGGTGAGGGCCACACCTTCATTTTTTTTCCTGTTCCGTCAAATAAAAGCTCAATGGTTTTTCTACTTTGTATTTACATGCCTGCATATAATTACCTCGCCTCTCCCTTCAAAGATTTATAATTTCAGAATCACATTAGGGCTGTTAATAAAGTGATGTTTGGAAAGTGTAATTAAAACTGTATTGGAAAAGTGACTTAAGAATAAAACCCGAGTTAAAGCTGTGCATAGAATTACCATTGCCAATTAAGATTGGCGACACCAGGGAAATTTTGGAACTGACTTCCTCATTTTGAACTATGACCAGAACGATACTACGCCAACTGCCTCACCAACGGATATATCCTTTCCAGAGGCAAAAATAAATTATTTTTCTTCGTGAAAATGTTAATGGGTAAATCAACCCAAAAGAAAAATAGAACTTCCGAACTGCCATCTGTTGTCTTCATTAGATACTAAAAATGCATTTTTCGAATAAATCATCAAAAGACTACTGCCTAGCTAAGAAAAAAAAGTTCGGTTTCAAAAGGAAGCCATGGCTCCTGAACGGGTTAACTCGCACTACGCCAGCATACACTGCAGAATTGAGTTTCAAATCAGCAATATCTATGTCCGTAAGCTGAAACTCGGACGTCAGACCACAGTGGCCCTTATTTATTTCTAGCAAAATTGTCAAGAATATTAAAAATCATTGTACCGTAAGAATATATTAAAGTGTCACTTCGAATAAAAGGTCAGTAAAAGTAATGGTAAATAAATTTTGCTAAACCGTCGTTATTAAGTCACCTTTTAAACCAACAGCGCCATTGTATTATACATGTCAATCCTGCCCAAGATTCGAATTTCTGTAGTTCAGATTTAATTGCTTTACATATAAAGAAATTAAAAAATTCATAGACATTAAAAAAAAGTGCGAAACCTTGTCACATTTTTTTAAAGTTCCAAAGTTTTTATTGTAACTCATTTTTTTTATTTTGGTCCAATGTCTTGCCGTCATTTTATTCTTATAATTTTTTATGCGCTACCTTCTTTATTTTCTTTCTCCCTTTTTTTAATGTGTTTTGGAACAGAGCGGAAGGACACTATCGGTTTCTCATTAGTCTTCCGTTGATATTTTTTTTTATGTTTGCGCATGCGCTTCCGGCCCTCTTCTTCATCAGTTCCCAGAATTCATCGCAACAGCCGCCTTACACAGCCTTCTTACCGTGGGACTATTTTTTGGCTCTACTGTGCACACTCGAATAAAAAAAAAATGAAATTCAAAGAGAACACCTGTAGTGAATTAAAGTCATGGAAAAATAATTCACTTTGTGCGCTTGTTTTCGTATTTTTGACCAACATAAGAAATTCAGACCAACAGATTAGACCCACAAGTTTTCTTATAGGTAGGCAAATTGGTTGAAAACATTGCGTAACTATTGGTCATGAGATCATTGGAATGTTGTTGCCTGAGTTTATTAGTTTTAATGCCAGAAACGATTCCGAGGAAGAAAACAAATGGATAAGTTATAGAATTTCTTTTATAATTTATTCACATGCACATAACCTGGCCCTTGTTTTTTTTTTTTTTTTCTTCTTCTTCTTCTAAGAAATGCATAATAGTTGGTTAAACTGTTCCGAAAGTCAAAATTAACTATTTTTTTCTTGATATTTATAAAAAGTTTGTTTAATGTTTCTTTTATCGACTGTTTTCTTATAAAAAACCCTCATCTCTGACCATGTAAACAACAGGAGATGTGTATTAAAAGAAATAAATGACAACGAAAACAAAATTACATTTTGACTTGCAGATTTTCGAAATTATTAGTACGATGGTGAATTAGTGTTAAGTCACAATCACATGACAAAAGTAATCGCACATATCATCTAACTGAGCGTTTCCATGCGCTCTTTCTTCCTCGAAATGTTCAACGGATTTAAACACTAAGTAACCGTTAAACATTTCACTTCTATCACGTGATCATCAATAGACTCCATTTCTTCCAAGTTCATTTATCTTTACCGTCTATTTTATCTTTACATGATCAATTTACATTGAATCATGTAATTCCTCGTATTATAACACAAATCGAAATCTTTCAACAAATTTAGGTTTATAATACACCAGAATCCAACGAGGTTTTGCAAGACAAAACTCAAATGTTACCTGCACCAATAAAACACACCCTCCCCACAAGCCCTGGGTTAATAATACAACCCCTTCATTCCCCGGAAAAACAGCACGGAGGAAGGTTTTCCTCGAAAAATAAATACTACAAGAGCAGCGATTGTTGTTTACTGAGGGACATTGACAGACGTCGTTCATGTCGCCTCCAAAAGAATAATACTGGCATTGAACGAAGAGGCGCCAAACTGTGGCGCCAAGAAGTCGCCCTTTTTGGCTGACTTTCCTGACATCTCGCCGCGCGGAAACGAAACAGAAGATTTCACAAAAAGGGGGGAAGAACGATTTTTCGGTTTTTGGTGAGGGCTTGTAGAGCAAATCGGGTCGCGAACAGCAGTGTTATCTTGTCAACTTTTGACTGCAAAACAGTGCTTTGAAGACGGTGGAGTATTAAAAAGAGAAAAAGGGATTACTTGTTTTTCTGCTTAAAAACCTCTTCTGTTATTTCTGGAGTGAAGTGAAGGAGTAAAATAAGAAAGTTCTTTCGGAGTGAATACAACCTTGAAAAAAAAAAGCAGCCAACTGAGAGTGATAATATCTTGGTCGTGTGGATGTAAAATACATCCATCATTTTTTTTTCTGTTTTCGCACGAATACATCGTTGAATGATCAATTATGTCATTGGATCATTAAAGCAAATATCATTTCAGCTGTCTTTTGGCGCTTTTGAATATTAAAAATAATTTTCCTGCTTTTCGAAACACCATCTGCTTCTATATACAATGTTCGCTCATAACTTCTTAACAGAAATTTAGTTTTTAATAACGAGTAAAATAGAGCAACAGAGATTCAAGGAATGAATTAATTACCTTAGCATTTATAATGAACTTATTGGTATAATCCATTTCTTTAAATTTTTAGTTATTCAGTTGTTTTTATTCTCATATAGGCCCATAATCTCGCCCCTCCTTTTTTTTTTCAAATTCGTCTTTTAGTATCCGTCAATTATCTCGATTCTTTATATCACTGGCTCAGTAAATTTTCTTTAAAAGTCCATGATCCAGCTGACTGATACCTACTGATATTTGAAGTACAATTTAGGACCTCAATTTTTTTTTTTCTTCTCTTTTAAGGGAGAGGTTGTCACTATTTTTGCATTTGCTATATAAACAAAATTACCTACCTGTTTGAAATATACACGTAAGTTTATAATTTTGACAAATTTCTATTATGAAATATAATTCACTTTACCAGATATTTTTATTACACCTACATTCTTTCGCGGGTTATGTCAGTTTACGAAAGATAAAATAATTACTTTTTTGACAGATAATTCTGCATTCACTCATTTTGCTTAAATTTTATTTTATTTTATTTAACAACAAATACTTTCAGAGAAACAGCTTAACCATGACCATGATCAACACAGTTTTCTCAGCCAAATGTCAGCGTAGCAACTTTGACTATCTTCATTTGTCGTGCGACCCATCTATAAATCTATTTCAAAAGAAGAAATGGCTGAAATCCAAGGGATTCCTATTCTCTCCGTGTCCTCCAATTAAATTACATCTAATGCTTTTTATATTTCATCCTCAAAGAAACTAATCTACGGGAGGTTATGACTATAACCAACCTCCCATTCCAATGTTCCCGCATACCATTTTTTACCAAAACACTTCTTCCACACAATGGCCCTAAAAGGACAACCTTTCAACGCATTCTTTCTAGCTTCCGGTTCTTTTCCTTTGCCTAAATATTTCATTTTTCCTTTTTTGCAGATTATTTTTTGTGGAATATCGTGTTTTTTTACCCTCTTTGCGGCGCTGCGGAGGGCCATCAAGACTCCCCCACCGATTGTCTGTGCCGAAGACGCAACGGCGCCGATTTCAGGTCGCATGTGTCACATGGGTCAGGAACATAACCCATGCCGCTTTTAAATGAGCATGACTAATGTTCGGTAAGTGGCGTATAATTCTATGAGGAATCTATGGGTAATATTTCACATTAAAAAAGCCGATAAAAATGCTCTGAAAGTAGCTGAAGAAACTATCTGGAATTTAGAATAACTGCTAAAAAACTTGTAAAAAGTGTCAGCGTAATGTTGGTGAATACAGTAGGACCCCGGTAATCCAGACGAATTCAGGCACATGGACGTCCGGATTAGAGGGATTAGCGAGGTTTTTAAAAAATAACGTAAAACACTTTTTTTCAAAAATTGTATGTATAAGTACTATGGTATATTTGTATGAACTAACATTGTATGGATAAATTGAATGAACATGATACAGTATGAACATGATATGTACATACATAATTACTACATATGCAAGTGAATGAACATAATCAGTGTCCAAAAAAGTCAGTGATTTTTCTTTGCGCGGCCGTTACAATTTTTGATTCAAATGCGCAGTCTCTTAAACGTCTGAGGAGCATAATTTCCGTGTGCTTCAAAATTTTGCTCTTCAGCCCACTGTAATAAAGTGTTGAGTGCCGCCCTAGCCTCAGAATGAAAAATTTTGATGGAGTTTACAGAATCAATAAAATTGGGAAGCAAATTTTTCCACGACTGGTTAATCAGCAATGTAGACACAGATGCCCAGTTAGCAAGATTGAACACGACATCTTTTAAATTTACGTTTGTCTGTGTTTTTTCTAAGTTTTCATTGTGCAGAGGATCATTGAGAATCGTCATAAGAAGCAACTTGCGATATCCCAGTTTGATATTTTGAATAACATTCTGATCCATGGGTTGGATTCGGGTTTGCATCATTCTCCACGGACCGTCCGGATTACCGAGAGTTCCGGATTAGCGCGTGTCCGGATTACCGGGGTTCTACTGTACCACATTTATTAAATATCGCAATAAATGCTAGCGAAAATTTAAACAGAATTCTCTTTAACCTTCCAGCGGGCGCGCCTGCACAAATTTTACGATATATCGTGCATCGTATTACATAAATATATCATGCCGTTTTACAAAAATAAATACAGCTTTTATTTATGTTATCTGTATTTATTAGTTTAATAGTAAACAAAGATTTTATAAATAAAAATTGCACTTAAATTTATAAAACAACGATATAAATATGTAATACGATGCACAATGTAAGTATCTCTTGAAAACGAGCGCCCGCTGGAAGGTTAATCACAAAAACGTATTCATGTATTCGCTATAAATGTTTTTGTATAACTGATGCAAAATTGAATAAGCTTTAGAATACTAAAATAGTTTTATCTTAGCACTATCATTAGGAAAGGTGAATGTTTTTTTCATTGATAATATGCTATCTTCTCATTTGTAATTGTATAAGTGTTTGATGTAAGATTCCCTAGAAAATATGAATTTCATGCAATATTGAAGGCAAGAAACAACAGATATTTGCAGTAAGGCATTTATCTTTGTGAATGAATATTTCTTTGCCAGAAATCATTTTTCAGCATTAATAAACTTCAAAATTGATTTGTTTTTCAAAAGTTTCATTTTAATCTTATGTATGCAATACATGAATACAAAAACGTTACGCCGCTATAAAATTTACCGCTGAAATTATTTTCTAATGCTTTAGAACAAATAATTTCAGCTCTAATACTGAGGAACGAATAGAATAATAATAGGTTAGCTAAAATTTTTATGATCCTTTCTTTCAGATTTTTCAAAATTTACAATCAAAAACAGTTAAGAAATCATCTCGCTATGAAGCTTTTCATTAAACTTTACTTAAACAACAGTTTTAAATGATTGATTTCCATTTATGAATAATTATTATTTCATTTTTTGATTTATATTCAAATTTTGGGATATTTTTTTTTGAATAAAAATGGAATCGTGAAAGGAAACGGACCAAAAAGCTCTTTTCTAAAGGAAAATTTCCATAAATTTTACATCGCTTTCTCATCAAAATTGAATATACTCAATAGTGCATTTATCTTTCAGAAATTCGCTTTGAATTATGCATACGAATGGGTTTGAAATCTTACATTATTCCTCCGAATTCCATCCGAGAAAGATTTTTATTTATTTACTCTTTCTTGGGAAGCGGAAGACGGCCAAAGGAAGGTGGAAACTGGAGAAGGGTCCCCTCATCTTGGCGCGTGCGAGCCTCTCAGCAGGTGGACGCAAACGCTTCTCGAGCATTCCAAGAATGCCCAACGCGGGACGCCACTCGCTGGCGCCAACTGCAGGGTTGCCGCAAACATGTTGCGTTTCTCCGAAAGCTATGTAAAATACAACTCTCGCAACAGATAAACTGCTAAGAGAAACCAACTTGACATGAAGTTCACGAATTAAAACACGATGCATGCTGGAAATTTAGAATTCTAATGAATATATCATAAGGGTATCTTAAATTTGAAAATTAAGTCAATAGCTTTGTGAAATTTTATAAGTATTGTTTATAAAACTCACTAAATAATTAAGAAGTTTTATTATTTTGAAATACTTATTCAGGGGAAGGTAGCTCGAAAGGACTTGAATTTTTACGATTCAAGCCAGAAGTAAAAATGTAATATGTTTAATTCTCTTTTATAATTAATATTTTTTAAATACAGTTATAAATTAGTTGGTTTTAAGAAAAATTATTTGGCGAAATAATTGATTTTTTAAATCTTGAACGATTACTTTGAAACTGATTGGAGAAATTATAATATTGTACTAAAATGTGGTTTTGGGGCAGATGGGAGGGAATAGTGAGAAATATGAATAAAAATTTCTTAAATACTCATTTTTTTATATTTTAGCTTTGAAATAATAAATGAAATGGATGGTTTATAAACTAAAATTACTAATGAAAAATTTAAACTAGCTAGTTCAATATGGATATTTTTTTCTCTTTTTGACGTAGACTTGCGTCTCTCCATAGTGGTCTAATGGTATGTCGGGAAAGGAAAAAATTATCACGCTTTTCGTGGTATTTTTAAACGCTTATAGCTCCGCAAACAAATAACATAGAGTTGGTTTTAGTTTCATTTAACAGAGAAAAGTTGACATTGAAGATTTCAAAAATAATTGTGGAATTTGCAATTACGGTTTAGTCACAGACGAGTTGCAAAGTTCGTGAAAATCACGAAGAATTTTACATCGATAGAGTCACATAGACACACCATACTAATAATCACTATAGAGTTAATAGTCACATGGAGCTACTTTAGTCACAGAAAGTCGCAGTTCAGTAAAGTAAGTAAGTCTACGCTCCTCAATCGCAGCGGTCGTTTCTCAGAGACAGCTTCCCGTCGATTTTTTTTTTTTTCTTCTTGTCTTTAAGTAGCACAGAATTTATATTTTTAATCAGAATACTAATCTTCGAGCTTGAATAAAAGAAACTCGATGAACGCAAAAAGCAACTTAAAGTATGAAGTACGAAAGAAGATAAGCATTACTATTATAACTGAAGAGCTTTTGGAAGATTGGTTGGATTTATTGGCGCAACAACAGAACATGGGAAGAACATATGGAAGAAAATGTCACCAGATAACCAATGTGATGTGTGTTTTCAAATGTTCTTTGAATGAAAGCAGTCTAGCAATGTCTCAGCAATTGAAACAGCCTGTTTTTTTTCCCCCTTATTTTATTGTTCATTCTAAGAAAACAATTCGTTAAGCTAAACAAACATTCCCCCAAATGTCATTTACGACCCCATGGATTAATAGTGGGCCTTTTTACGTTACAAATACCAACGACTAGTAACACTTGACCACCAGAGTTACGAGTTCCCTGAAGCCATGGAACTTCTTTTTTGATCAAGAACTTCCGGTTCAGAGGGAGGGGGTAGGCCTTAAAATTTGCCGATCCCCAGCGAAACAAACACATCAAACGGAATTTATTACCCCTATTCCCACCCAAAGCCAAATACCAAGGGACAAGACACCATTATTCTGCCGTGAATCCGGACAGTTCTAATGTCCATCTTCTACGAACCCCTGGAGACCACCATGAATGGTCGGTCCAGTTGAGTAATAAGTGGACCATTGAAAATCACCGGAGATTCCTGCTGTGAAAATGAACTCTCACTGTCAAAGTGTCGCCATTCAAACCGAAACTGACCGATCTACTTTCACTCCAGAGATGACCCCCTTCCTCCCAGCGGAGTGTCCCCTGCTGTTCCTGGGAAGGGGTTTAGAGGGCCCCATCGACGGGATGGATCCGCAGGCGCCAACTGTGGTCGTAAATCCCAGTCGTCTGTCGCCACTTCGTTATTCCAGCCAGAAAGAAGCTCCTAATGTAAATGTCCCCATGGTCGTAAGCAATACGGAACTAATTGGTGTTGCCATCAAGTTTCAAAGAAAAACACGAGATTTAATGCCGAAGGAGAGAGGATTAAGAGCTGAAAAAAACCGTTCATCCTTCAAGTGAAGAAGTATATTTATGTTCTTGAGGAGCGATCTTAAATTGAGGAGGGTAATGAACAGGGTATGAAATGAATCAGCTTGGTAGGTTGTGATTCAACAAGTGGAGACACGAGTCAACCGATCTATGTTCAAAAATTAGAAACATCTATCATCAGTGCGTGTGCAAATTCATTCTTTTATTTGCTTCCTTTTCTTTCAGTTTTGGGTGCAATGGCACAGCCACTTATAAATGAATGTGCTTTTATAATAACCAAATGAAATATACTGCCATGCATGTCCTCGGCCGGAATTTAATTACATTTTTGCTTTAATCTTTTTGTGATTTTTTTTTCATAGTAAAAGATAAATAGATTGATTAATTAAAATTAAATATGCAGCCTTATTTACTTGTGTTATTAAATATAGACAGAAGCTCTTCTGTCAGTTGTAGAGTTTCAGGCTGAACTAAGATGGATACAACAAATAACGTCATTTATGATTTTAGAATAGAATCTTGTACAGATTATGGTATAAATGAAGATCTTCTGCAGTACAGGAGTAGAAAACATATATTACAGCATAGTTTTCGTCAAATACCTCGCCTATTTCATGAATATTGTAAAATAAAATTAAAGTTAATAATCTTGACATTCGTATTTTAAGCATTAGATTCTTAAGATTAACAAATATCATCCATATAATCTGGCAAATTATAGACCTATATAATCTGGAATTCAGGGAATAGGAAGATTATTTAGCAATAGATTTTTTAACTACACGAATGCCTCAATAGAAAGAAGATACCCCTTTAGATTAAACTTTTCTAAGGCCGTGGTAAGTATACTCACCACCAAATTCATCAATTTTTAAGGTTGGCGTGAGTTCTCGCCAAATTTTTCGATGCAACAAAATCCTATATGTTCTAGTTTCTTATCTAAAACTTAAACGAAGTGTCTTGATTTTCTAATCACAATCCCGAAGTTATTTTATTATACCACGACTAGAAAAAAAAATGACCCTTTAAAAGGTTAAGCTAACAAACATCCTTTACAAATCATCAGAAATATTTTTAAACAAATTGTGCGGCATTTTAGCGTTTCATTTTCCTCTCTTTACCGTTTAAAGAAGCAAGTCTAACGGCATTTCTGCTTCCTGAGAACAGCACAACCGATCTCGTAATTGTCATTGGGAACCCCCTCATCTCGTTAAATCACAGCAAATAATTGCAGTGAGCAATTGTTCAGGGTTTCCACTCTTCACCATTTCCTGCTTTATGAAGTTGTCATTAAAAACAAACTCGGGGGAAATAATAATAAAAATAATTCCGCAAAAGCAAGCAAGAGAAATCACGATGCCAGACTCCAGTATGTAGAACGTAGGTAAGAGTAGGTATGCGAGTGTGTGGGGTGGAGGGGGTGACAGCGTCTCTGACCCCAAGGTCAGGATTTTCCCTCACCTCACGCTACCCTCCCTCCAGAAGCAGTGCCTTTCTGATTTATGATCACTGAGCAAATAATTATAGACGGTGCTCACGGAATACATACGAAGCAAGCAAGAGATTATCAAAAGCCTATTTCATAGACACATATTACCTCTCAAAGAAGTCTTGCTTTTCCTGCCCCCTCCACCTTCAGCTAAATGCTTTCATCTTGTCTTTCGTGAATAGATCACCGTATCGGATTCATTACGCAATGGGCACAGGGTTGGGGCTTTGGGACAATTAGGGTAGCGCGTTTGCTTTGGAAAATGGATCACGATGCATAAAGATCGGGGAGCGTCGTCGCTTAATTTTTATAGAAAGTAAAATATAAAAATTGAAAGAATCTTAACTATATCTTTTTGAAATCAAAAATTCTCAATCAAGGGCTCCGAACCCTTTCGGGCATCAACACATCGTTCCCGGAGAATGTCAAATTTTATATAATAAAGCTTTATATTTAGTTTTACATAAAACTTTATATATTATTTTATGCTAGTTCAAAAATCAAATAAAATTTTTATTAATTACATAAACAACTTATGTTAATATACTTAACTTTTACTTCCATATAATATTTTATATTTATTCACTGAACTTTTGTATAAAACTTTATGTATAAGCCTTGATATTTTACAGCTTTAAGCATTTACAACTTAAATATCATACTGTGTATAAAGCGAAATTAACTGCATTTGTAGTTCTTAAGTTTTAGACAATTAGCATTTTCGAAATTTCGATTAAAAGGGTTCAACTCAGTCGCGTTCCAAAAATGGTCGAATGGAAGAATTTTGGAATTCCAGAAAGTTTCGAAATTGTATGATTTTGTCCGATTCTTGAATAACAGTTACCTGTAACACTCATGTAAAACTTACTTTCTGATTCATAAATAAAGTTCCGATGGGGGCGCTGGCAAGCGGAGGGTTTTGTGCGCCTTTTCACTCCATGCTCAGCAAACTGGTAAGATAACTCTACAGGTTATAGGCATCAGTTACCAAAGTAATACTTTCATGATTTGAATGCTCTTATCAAAACTTTTCTCAACAATATAGTGAATGACTTTTGTTTGTATATCGTCAACTTTTCATTTAAAAAATAAAATCTTATTTACACATCTGAGGTGAGAAAACCAATCATCATAACGAAAAGATATCAAGAGTGGGCAAAGCTTGAGATCCCCAACTCTGTGAATATTCAAGGTATTTTTCAGTGTGCAGATCTTTTGATAATGAAAGGGAGGGTTGGGTACTTACATTGTGTAGTTTGTAGTAGAGTCCACACGCATTACAGACGGGCTCTCCGTTCTGGTTCCGTCTCCAGAGGGTCGTCGTAGTCGTCTTGCAGTTCGCGCAACTCGTACCAGCTCGTCTCGCCGCGGACTGCAATGCAAAAAAGAACCTTTTAAATACACTAATTCGGAGAGAGCCACTCACTTTTCATTTTACTACTGTATAAATCACACACACATTTAAGTTCCTTCAGATTCAAATCATTTCATTCGTCAGCTAAGGTAGGTTTATCGATTTACTTAGGGCCCATGCTGATAAAAGCCCCGAAAATGTTGTTAGTAGAGTAGCAGAGAAAGAACAAGTTACAGAATTTTAAAAATAAATAAAAAAAATTTTTTTGAAGAGGATTTATGTAGTTCGGGAAATTTTGAATAATAGAAATATATTTATATCGGATTTAAATTCAGTATAGAATATGCATAGAGCAGGACTGTTATCGGCGAATGGTGTGTCTAATTCAAATTTAGCATGGGTTTCTAGATAGAACAGTGAGGGACTCATTATTGATTACACCCACATATATCAGTTCTCAATTTCATATAAAGATGAAAATTTAAATTCATTCTGAAAATTACAATATACAGTTTTGTAATTTTTAATATAATTTTCCTTTAAATCAAAAATCTTCAAATTTTATCATTCTTCAAGTGTCGGAAAAAAAATATAAAAACGACAAAAACATTTCATCAAAGATTTAAAGATATTAAAAGTATTTCTACAAAATTTTCATCTATCACTTTTATCAAAACATTTTCACTATGTGAAATGATCCGCAGATTAATTAATTCAGAAGTCAAATTTCTTTTGAAATCGATAACATCACACGTCAAAGAAACAATTGAAATACCAATCTTTAAAAAAATAGAAATTAAAAATATTTCCTTTAAAAATTCTTAAGCAAATTCATGACCAGCATTCATGTACTTGTTTAATCGAAGATTCACATTACCAATGCACTACATATGCGACACCGAAAAACAAAGGAATGGGAAACCCATTCTTTAAATTTTGTTGTCACAGCGCGCCAAAAATCAGTTATGAATTCTAATCACTTCTCTCATAATCTAAATGACTCCAATGAGAACCAAAGAAACTCAGGAAAGGAAGGAAATACTGAGCATTCGTCATGTAGACCCACGTCTATGCGATGAATGATGTGGACTAACTAGAAAAGCCAGCGAAAAACCAATGAATAATTTGATTGTGCATTAAGCATGCAGCTCCTGTTCTAAGACAGAGCAAATAATGTTCGAAATGAGCGAAAAGAGAAAGAAAAAAGTATTTTCTTCCACATATCACAGCAGACATTAGCAGAATACAGTATAATTCCAGCTGCCCTTTCGCGTTACTTCTTCCAGTAGCCATTTTTTTATTTTATTTTCCTTTCATATTTCTTAATGATTTATCGCTCAGGAAAAGAGCTCTGATTCATGGTAGCCGAGCATGAATTACAAGTGTGCTCGCGGTACTTGCAATAAAACACCGGAGGTTGAGGCGACACACCAGTTTCAAACTTTGGTGGCAAAATTTTTGTTGGGTATTTTTTTTTTTTTTTTGATGTTTTGATAATGTGTTGGTAAGTTCCACCAGGCATTAACCTACGTGTTTTTATTCTATCATAAGTAATATGTTAATGTCATATGCCTTTGGTGGGAACTGTGATATTCTGGAGAAAGATCAACATGCAAATTTCGTGTGCACCATATTTCTTGTCGTGTTTTTATTATCTGCTGCAAGCGTCATGGGCAATAGCTGTATATCGTCACTCTTATATCAAATTTGCCAAAACATTTTGATGCAAAACACTTTTATAGGTTAGCTAAATCTGCTCTCAAATTGTTGTATGTGATATATGATTGCTGTATGTTGAAACAAGATGTCATTTGTGGCTAGCGATCCCAATTATTACATCAAAATATCGTTTGTTTTGCTATTTGCAATTTTTGTTCGTACGTACGACATTCTGATATAAAAGCAACGATATGTCGCACCCGACCGGAAGATGTGAAATTTTAAAGTTGTATTGATAAAAATCCGTTTAATATTGGAATATAAACTTGATTCAAATCAGATGTGCGTTAAAAAGCTGTATGCAATGTTTGGTATGTGGCTTTAAGGAAGTTTTATCATTCTGTACGTCATGTCTGTTAGATGATGAAATCTTGTAGTTAGTAATTCTGGAAAATTTAATATTTTGAAATATTATTAAGCTTAGATTAAATTTCAGCAAAGCGAGCTTTTGAAAAATCGTTATTTGACAAATGCATGTTCATTATTTCTTGAAATCCTCTGTTATTCTTTAACAAATTTCAATGAACCAGTTTCCGATAAAAACAACAGTGTTATACTCTTTCTTTCAAAGTTTTATTTTGATTTAATTATCGTCTAGTCTCCTGTCTGTATCAAATTTGATTTCTTTAGACAGTTTTATTTATTTACACGTAGTTACTGTATGTGTCAAAGACGCCATTTTCTCAATAATTATTTTCTTAGTTGATGTATTTCAAAAAGTAAAGAAATCACAATACTTTAATAAGTTTGTAATTTAAAGTACATATTTTTAAAAATTATTATAAAAGCATACAACCTTTTAAAATTATCCATTAATCCCCTATTTCCCTATTTCTCATCCAAAATAATTTTTATTTACGCAATAAACGATTTCTTTTTATACCGTACCATTATGAAATCTACAACAAAAATCGGAAAAAATAATCAGTAGGTTACCGGAGAGAACATATCAATTAAACTGGACTTTTTCTCTTTTTGTGCGTAACGTAAACAAACCGATTGTTAAATAAACATTACTAACCATTCTACAATACTATGACAATTACTCCTTAATTAAATCGTAGCAAAATAAATAATGTAGCTCTCATTCATTGTATCTTTAAATGAATATTTCATGACGAACTTCAGCCTATTTATAAAGAAACAGATCTAAACTTAATTACTCAACATAATGCTCTTATTTTAAAAGTCATTTTTCCCTATTCATTAATTGTGCTTTTTCTTTGTTTTCCAATTCATTGATATGTTCACCACGAATGCTGAATGAATCCAAAAGTCGACCTTGCGTACGCCACTGGATCCACGCCACTGTCGCTGTTACTCCCTGCAGAAGAGTACGTGGCAAGTTTGCTAAAAAGCCAGCGCTGGAATCATTAATTTCCCTTGCAAGGCTTTGGGGCACTCGTAAAGAAGGTGCAATGTCTAAGGAGTCGTTCTTAAGTTAATTTAAGTGTTTTTCTGGTGTTAAAAAACTGTCGCTACTGCATTTCTAGGCGTACTTCTGACCAACATGTGAACAGGGAACAGCGTGTGTTCGCATCATTGAAACCGAGTTGAATCCGTTCACCTATTGTGTAGACCGTTCAAAAAAGAATTGAACCGTCTGAAATAATAGGTTTCGATTCAGAACTTGTCAGTTACATATCCGGCGGTTGACAGCAAGAGTAAGCAATTACAATAGTATAATGCTTTACTGCTATTAATCATTTTAAGTGTTTTCAAGTTTAAGAAGTAATTATTATTTTAAGAAATAGAGTAATAACTTATAAATATTGTATAAAGCGGTGTTTGTGGGTAACTGTTCATGTTATGCAATTCAACCTAATATGATTATGAACAATAATTCGAAACATTAAAATTTTTGTTTTAATCGCCTAGTTAAGAATTAAAATCTATTGAAAGACTAAAAAAATTCTCAATTTGTTTGAAATTTTTTTTTAATCTAAAATCTATGTTCAAAGTTTTATTGCATCATTTTAAATTCGTAAGTTGATTGTAATATTCCTACAAGGCAAGAAGCGTAAATTTACTTATAAAGTTAATATTTTTTCTCGAAATCTGTAACATAAAAAATATAATGCCATATTTTATTATTAACATTGAAATTAATTCTAATTTTTTAAAATTTATTTAAGTATAACAAGTACAGCATCACCTCGTTAGATAAATTTATTGCATCATTTTATTTGAAGTTAATTTTATGTTAATAATAAGGCAGATATCTTTGTTAGAAATATTGATAAAAAAAACAACCACAAAAATCTCTTGTTAATATGTTCTGTGAAAGAGATATCTTTTATCATTAAGATACAATTCTTCCAATCAAACAATATTGCATTCTAAAATTTTTTGTGAACGTTCGATTATGGAATCTACCATTGAACCCTTCTATTATTTTGTTGCAATTGAGCATTTATAAAATAAAGATAACGATAGATGTTTAATGCTATATTTTTTAAAATTTTTCTTGAAATAACGTTTAGTCCCTCCCGATCAAATAATCCTCTTTAAAATTAATTGTTTGTCACTTTTACAAAAAATATAGGAAGCAATTAGGCCTAAATTCTACAGAACAACATTCCTGGCGAAAAAAATATTCGCCAAATGCGGCTAGAAGTAAATAAAGAGTGAATAGTCGCATTTCCGAATGAGTCATGACAATTCTACTTTATAAGGCCACACAACGACATACAAAACCACAATCCGTCGGTATCCCACTAAAATGCGAGTATCTCATTTCAGATTTTTTTTTTCATAACAAAAATGCATCAAGATATCGCTTTACAGAACCTAACCACTTACATCCAGCTACAAGTACTTCCAAATAAATATCTATTGAACGACACCAACTTCAAAAATACCCCTACTTGCTCAAAAAGAGAGCAATATCAATTTCTCCAATTACAGTATAGAGTCGCAAGATGTAAACTACTCCTCAATGTCAGTGGGGAAAAAAGAACCGAGTGCTCATTTGGGGATTGATTTCAGTGGCCACTTTTCAATATTTCGCCTGTGAAAAGAGTTCCAGGGAAGATTGACCTCCGTTATTCAACTGTGTAACGACCCTCAGCCCCCGTTAAAGCGAGGAGACATGTAACGACCGGGGCGAAATCTCACAGCGACAAAAGAGGACAAAATCTCTGCCTTTTTTTACGCACTTAACGTTTTATATGAGGATAGCTTCCCCCCATCCCTGCTCTTTCAGAGAGAAGAATTATGGTGTTTTTCTTTCTTCCCCCCATTCTATATTCTTTATTTATTTTCGAGTACTTTTTTTTATTTGACGTAGAGGAGAGATTTTTTAGAAATATAGTGCGTATAGCTAGGAGAGAAAGACGCTGCCTATTTTTTGAGATGCATTTATGACATATAGAAACAGAAACTCTTTTTTGAAGTGGCGAGTTATCTCTACGTGTTATAAACGAGAATTTTGTGACAGATATAACAGTGTGTATATAACAGTATAACGACAGTACATGTCGACTATTATTGTTTTGCCGTATTGGAATAGTTAATTATTTTCTTGCACGTAATCAATACATAAGATCATTTGTTTAATTCAAATTCTGTTTCCAACAATGTCTACAACTAATGAAAAGCTTTAAGTGATTAAGCCATTAATCATTTCATTAATTTACTTTACTGATCATTCATTCATTATTGAGTCAGGCTTATTCACCGAAGTACAATTATCCAGATCTCAGTATGCTAAAGCACTTGTCAATTTATTTAAACTCAAAATTAAGCTAAATTTTATTCTACAAAAATGCATTGTGTATTTTTTCAAAACAATACCCAGGTTCAGTTTTCGAATCAAAACAATCCCAAATACCAGATTCATGAATACATAATTTAAGACTCAGCATGCATAAAGAATGACATAGGCTTGTTAACTTGTAAAAGACTAACGTTTATTTATGCAATTTAAGATGAAAAGGTTTGAACATAGAAACAATAGATATTTAATGATGAACATTTAAGCACTTTCTCTTTGCTCTTTTTACGAATTGCCTTAAAAAGGCATAAAAGGATCACCAATTCTACAGCTAAGGCATCCTTATGAAGAAGCTTTTTTAATAATATTAAAATTCAATTAATAATACTTCATCAATCATTCATATCAGCCCCACCACTTCCTCAAAAAATACCCAAAATGTGCATTTTCGATTAATTATCTGATTTTATAGGACAAAATAAATCTATTATAATTATGACGAGGAGGTGCAATGTTTTGTTTCCCTTAATTATGGAAAACTAAATTTAAATCTATTGCAATTATAACGTTAGTGCAAGTGCTTATGTGCAAGCTACTCGACATCAGGCAGAACTCCGAAACTTCTCCGTTCTAGGAATTATAAAGTAATAGAGGATTGAAGGCTAATAAATGTAATTTTATTTCTTATAAGCAATTTAGAAGTGTTTCTCAAGAATTTATGACATTTGCATCATAATAGAATTTTAATTGAAAAAAAATCCTGGAATATGTAATTAGCCATAATAAATTGTGTCTTTATTTAAGGTAATTTGTCGTAAGTTTAATTTTTAAGGATAACAAATAAATAAATTTCAAGGAAAATAAATTATTTTCGAGATTTTCTCTTGCTTTCTGTTGTCTTCAAACCAGCAATTTATAAGAAATCAAAAATGAAAGAGGAAGTTATTTAAAATTAATCAAACTTTGCACAGTTTTATTACGTAGTGCCTTTCTGCATCGCTGATTTTTTTAAAAAAAACGTCCGAACAGGATATTTCTTTTTCCTTTCTTCACATTAAATAAACTATCTTCAAAATGGTGCTTAATTCCATTCCAATTTCCAAGAGTCAATGAGAATTAAATTAAAAACTATTTGCCAATTCGTAATTATAAAACTTTCGCTCCAAGATGTGTTACAAAATCTTTTCTTTTGAAAGAACAAACGCACGTTGCAGACCAAAAATTCTTCTTTCTTAAAAATCCCCACATTAAAATCCTTAGCATACCATACTCAGCTATTCACTGCCAAAATCCGGCAACCGACGTCACAGGAGTCGGAGGCGTCGTAGGTTCTACGACGCCGTAACGTCGTTTTCCGAAGCCTCTGTCAAAGATTATCCAACCATAAAACGACAGGCAAACGAATCTTCTCTCTCGCTGCTTCCTCCCCATCCCCAGATCGACCCCCCCCCCTCTGTGCTGGGGGAAGGTGGGGGACAGGTGATACGGTGTTTGCGGATAATCGGAGCTCCGTTTGTTTTAATGGCAGAGTGAAAATATCGCTTGGACGTGTGTTTAATTGTATCACTTAGTGGGGTGATGATACGCAGTGGAAAAAGGGTTTGGAGGTTGTTGGGGCGGCTGGAAAATTGGCGCAAGTCTAGAAGGTATGGAGGTATTTGGGAAAGGTACTGATGAAATATTTGAAAAGGTCTTGTTGGAAGTTACGTGATGCAGTTTTCAACAGTCTTGGTTGCCAGAAGATATTTGAAAAGATTCAGATGAAAGTTACAAAATGCAACCTTCAGCAGTTTTGGAGGTATTTGAGATGCAAAAGAGGTTTTCAATGCACTTTATTTTAAAATAAGAAAATAAAGTTGAACGGAGCAATGTTATATGAAAGCCACGTGACCTTTATCCACTCGTACCGGTTTTCACTTCAGAGGTATTTTGAAAATATATTCAATCGGAAAAAAAATCGTCAAAACGGCTTTCTTTCTTATGTAGCATATGTTTCTATATTTCTTGAGTAATCGAGCTGAATTCAGTAAAATATGAAACTAACTTCATAGATGTTAGTCAACGACTGCTTTAAAAATTCCTTCATTATGGTATTGATGATCACATTCAAACACAGTTTGCCAGAAACAAATGGATTGATAAAAAAAAAATAGACTTTCCTGAAAGCATTTTGAATTGATCGTTACACTGAGAATTCATGGAGTTTTCCTCTCTGAATGGCAGTGAATTATTAATTTGTATGGATTACTGGTGGTAATGTATCAAATAACATTTCATTTATTATAACATAAAGAGGTAAATGTAACATTAAAATTTTTTTTAACACGAGAATAGCCTCTTTTCACCTTCCTTCTGCTATCCTCCCTCCCACTTGTATTTATGGAGAAAAAAAACTATGAAGGTTGTTGATTACCTGTTGAACGATGCTGAATCTATTTAGTAAGCATTTAAAAAAATCAAGAAAACTTTCATTCAGAATCAGATCGCGATAAAAACGACCAGCCACTTCATCAAATCAAATGCGCGTTGTTGCACGAAAGTGTTCTTCCTCCAACCTTCACGGCTGCTTTTTTCACCCACTTTTATTAGCCTTCCTGACAAAAAAACTTCTAACAAGCACCTTCACATAAAGCCCTGTCAGATGTCTCATCTTTGCTGTTTTCCTCAGAGAGAGAGAGCACCATTAATCGGAGAATAGTATCAAACCACTTTCTCAGAGGCGGCTGAGAAAAAACATAATTCTCGTCACCTCCCTCGGTGTGAACTTTCGCTGGTGGCTGTACCACCCTCGGAGTCCTGTCCACAGCCATGGAGATCGGCAAACAAACCCGTCTTCACTCATACAAGATAAATGATGGAGAACTTCTTCCATCTCCAGAAAAAGCAATAACCAACCAACTATCCACACGGAAAATAATTAAGGTCAACAAAGCTGAAAAACGGTAGTGACCTTTTTTTTCCTCCTTCTCCTGCCTCCTTTTCTTTAGGTGCTGCCACAGAATGGATGGTAAAAGAAACCAACCAAACGATAAAAAAAGTGGCATGGAACTTTGCTAATTGCTGTTGAGAGCCAACAAGTATTTTCTAGCAGAAGACAGGCTTTCTTGCGGTTAATTGATGGCATTTCTAAACCCTCCCACTTTTACATTATAACTTTTCTTCCTTTCTTCTACTGAGGGTGGGTGAGGAGTTTTTTTAAGGGGGGGGGGATCTGGGGTGGATTCCGGGTTCCATGAAATCACTTAACAGAATGAATGTCTGCCGCTGTCTCACTGTTCCGTTCCTACCTTAATAGAAAATAGTGAAATTAGCATTTTCTATTTTAACAGCAGTTGCTGCTTTAGTTCGTACTCTGTATCCACTTAGTCTCTGTGAACTGTTTAATAATGGGATAAAATATGCACACGTGCGTTTGTGTTGGGAAACAACGTTTCCAATCCATCTGGTACCTGCTCGTTGCTTTGTAATCCATCTTCCGGTGA
This sequence comes from Araneus ventricosus, assembly GCA_013235015.1. Classification (NCBI taxonomy): domain Eukaryota; kingdom Metazoa; phylum Arthropoda; class Arachnida; order Araneae; family Araneidae; genus Araneus; species Araneus ventricosus. Next base: position 44,513 of record BGPR01006850.1, read on the forward strand.
CGAAGTACTTTTCCCAGTTGCTTTAAAAAGTTGTTTTGTTCTTTGTATCCATATCTGTCCAAGCAGAATTGAATGGCAACTTAAAGAACCCATTACTACTACTTTAATTTAAACTCTGTAGAATTCGATTTCGTTCTTTGTCAAGACTGTACTTCGATTTATGTACTACTTACTATTCGATAGGGTTTTGTCTGACTTACGTATTTGCGTGTGGATTTACCAACAGAGAGTTAGGGATAGGCAATTATAATATTTCATCATTGATAATCATCAAGCAAGCCATGCTCCACTGCATTCTATTCAATAATACCCTTGCCCAAAAAAAGATATTTATACATTTAAAAGTTAGTAGAAAACAACAAACAAGGATATTAACGATATTAATCAATAAAGAACTTTTCAACGTTATTTAGAACAATCAATGGTGTACCAGTAATTGTGGATACATAGAATCAGTAAAGGGTATCTAAATAGGTTCTATGAATCATTAGAATTGATCTACAATCTTAATGGCAGATGCTATTTGACTTAATTATGAGTGAGTGCATTTGGATTTAAATAGGCCGTAATTTATGCTGTGGCTGCGTTACAGATTAATTTCATAAAGAATTAGCATTTCCAGCGGTTTAGTCATTTTGAAACGAGAATACAGTATCAATGACCCGATACCATTCAGAGTTCTATGCATTTCAAACAAAATTAGATTACTTTATTTATTAAATAACATAATTAATAAAAAAAAGCAGAATTTTACATCTTTGTTGAATTTTTTAAAACGTAAAGATACTGTTCCAAATACACTCTGTGTTTCTCGTATTTTGGGGATGTTGAAGTAAGTATAAATACTCCCCAGCATTTTATTTTTGTTTTTATGATGATGTTTCCTTTCATAGTAATGATTCATTTAATGAAAATTACGCCCGACTTAACTTTTTTAATTGATATCTAAATAACATCTACCAAATTACTATTCAAAACTTTACACGTAACCACTGGTTCCAGAAACAAGCAAAAAATTTCAGTTTTTATTTTATGATAGCTTTCCACAAAATGCAATTAGAAGAGTGGTTTAATTTTAAAAAATTCTACAGGTTTGTAAAACAGCCAATTTATTTTTGGTAAGAAGAAGAAAAAACTTATCTATTCGTATATTAATTGCAAGCTATTTGCGTAAAGAAGTTGAAAAAGATAGATTTTAAACCTATAATTCGCAGAATGATAAACACAAGCTGTTCATATCCAAGAAAGCACGGCGACCAGTTCAAGCAGATCTATTTGTGGAGAATAACCACCTGTTTCGTAATCAATTGCTATTATCGAAAAACTCCTCACCAATGGTCACTGAACCTTCCCCTACAGTTTTCTCAGGCCTGCGGACGAAAAAACAAAGAAAAACACGGACCGATAACACAATCCTGCAAAAAAGTCCTGCAAAACTGTTTAGGTGGAGTCAAATACCACGTGTTGATTATTACATAGAACCCCGTTCACACAAAGAGTGTAAATATATATTTAAAAAATATATCAAGATGAAACGCAATATATGTATGAGCGCCTATAGGATGTTTGATATGAATCAGATCAACCAGAAGTAGATACATCCAGCCTGGTCCGTCTGCTTGCCCCAGCAAGGTCTTATTAGTATCTGAATCTTTTACTTCGAAGGGGGGGGGGATACATGACAGGTTTGGAAAGGGGGGACAGTAGTGTGAGAACAGGCACTAACGAGGTGATAATGGGCCTTGTACTCTCAAATAATATTCTTGGCCAAACGCCTTTGTCTAGGTAGATAAGGTGGGCTTACCCAAGCCGTCCACTGTTAAAGAATGATCTATCGCTTGAGCAGCGAAAAATATGAAGGGAGGCAGGGGATGGGGGTGCAGGGCGTGAATATTACCACCCCCTTTCACCCCCCGCCCGACGCTTATTTCCATCCTCTTACGGATCTTCATAACCTGGCTATTCGCGCATCCTCTTGCCTAGCTTGGGCACACACACACGAGCAATTACCGACCGCAAGATCTGTTGCGCTTTTGGTCAAACCCTCCACACGTCAAGCGATCTTTTTGGATGAAAAACCGGCTGCAAGATAACCTCTTTTCCAATCCCGTCCCTCCCCCTTTCTTTTAGAAGGGGGGCATCTCGGCAGTTTCTTCATTCCTTATCACCCCCCCTTCCAACATCTAACCTCACCCATCATGTGAAGCATCCATCTTTTTCGCAATGTGATCGTGAGTGTAAGTGAAGGTATAAAGGGGGGAGGGTGGCAAGGTGATGTTCGTTTGGTATTTTTTCCCTTCTTCTTTGTTTGTTTCATGCATCTTTTTAGCGAAAAAGTGGCGGCGGTGGTTTCGGGGTCGGGGGAATTGTTTAACGTGCGTATTAGATAGCCGGAGGATCGAATTGCACGATCGCAGACGTGTAGGCATTGCGTGAAATGTGTGGACGGCAGAGATGCGATTTGATCTGATGTTAAATGAATCGGATTACAGCCAAGTTAGGTGTCTATTAGGAAGAGATATCTATGTGTAACGTCTGTTGTCATAGGCATAGTTCTTGTGTTTGGTTTAAATTGAAGTATATTATTTTTTTACAGAACAAAATTTCTTTTCCTTTAACCTCCTTTTCACCAACCACGGCTGCGCAGTAACTTTTTTTTTATTCAGCTGTAAATATAATATTAAAAATAATAAGACTGAACTTTCTTGCAAATAATTTTAAAACAACAGATATTTGAACTAGATTTACTGAATAATGAAAGTACAATAAGCGACGTTTTGATATTTAAGATGTTCATGTTAAGTATCGAACGTAATTTGAATGTATTTAAAAAATACGTTAGAATCTAAAAATTTGCTTTGAAATTCGAATTGTACGTTGCCGTTTAGATTCATTTAACAGATACCTTTGATAAGACAAGATTTATGCTAAATGTACCTCCATAAACAACATAATTACAATTCTTCGCCGATATTTTATCCTGATTTGTGCATTATATTTTTCAAATTAAATTCATTAACTATCATATTTTAGTAATTAATGATACATAAATTAAAAGTGAAGTAATGGGTGTTCAACATGTAATTTAATGAATATAAAATTATCTACATTTTAAAGTAACTCCTATATAAACTATTAAACGGTTAATTAATATTTTAATAATAGCTAAAATATGAATGAGCTATGAATTAATGTTTAAAAGCCCGAAGTAACAGAATTTATAAAGCAATGTGTTACTAATGATTAGTTCTTTTCGTAAATCAACTCTACATTTATATTAACAACTTTATTTCAAAACATTAATTAATTTCAATTCATTCATTGAAACAACCGTACTTCGAATCTCACTCGCAGACATATAATAAACAAAAGAAATTCAACTTTACATTAAATGAGAGCCAACCATCAACACAAAAGTTTCGAAGCTAACTCAAAAGAAGTGAAAAACTGACTGACGAACACAGATTTTCAATTTCCATCCGCTACTTCAATTAACCAGGAACGCCCCTCATCAGCCAAAGGCGATAAATCGCCAAATGTGCCAACCTCATTAACTCGCCTGTCAACCATATCGCCCAAGGCCTGAAGATCGAATAGGGGCGGGAAAAACAACGATAGGCTAGAGAGTAATTTTAAATGAACTCTCATCGCGAGATTTATTTTTTTATCACCATTTATTTACTTATTTATTTATTATTAGACAGTCGCACTCCTCGTATCGATAACAGAGAGATAAGTTCTCTTTTTATATTCGAGATAAAGAGACATTTTGGTTAACTCGTTCTTTCCGATGCATGGGGCGCATACGTAGGTTTTGATGATTTCTTTTTTGGCGGATCGCAACGGAAGCCGTGCTATTAGAAGATCTGGCTGACGTCGGATCTTCTTGTTTGATGTCTATCTGGACGACGTGGAGTCGTCGTTCAGCGATGACAGTGTTTCGGAAGTCGGTGATGTAGTTTTGGTGTTGTTGTTATTGTCGGACAGGACCGGCTTTGAGAGAAGAGAAAATCACGAAGGAGGTGATTACTTCTGCATCTGCACTAGCTGATTTCTGCGTGTCTGTTTTTGAAAATATATTGTCGTTACTCGTTTGGTTTCGAGGTATTTTATATTTCGTGGAAAGAAATTTTTTAGATTTACTGAAGTATATATATATTAATTACACACTGAGTTGAAATAATATGTATAATCTCTCGCTATTCTTTCAAATATTACCTAATATATTTTAAATTCTGAGGTAATAAGCTACGTTTTAAAAAATTAAACGAAATAAAGTATTAAAAATTAGATGAATTGCTATAAAATTTTATACATTTTAACAGATCTAATTTTATTCTCCTAAAAAATTCCCTTTACTTTATTTTTGAACAATTTAATAAAATTATTATAATAAATTGTAGGCAAACAAATTGCCTAACTGGTAGGGTATATTAACAAATTTTCTTACTTACATTAAAATAGTATAAGGGCTTTTTGCATGCTGTTAAAATAATTTATTGACGATATCTAAGTGTAATCTAAGTGTAAACACTTATTCTCTAACTATAACCACTTAGCGCTTTCTCTTAAAAATCATTTACAGGGTTACAACATAATCAGCCTATTTTACGACAAAAATATTTAATAGAAGTCATGATACCGGCCCCATCTAGGAGCTGTTGGTCTAAATTCGGCTACACATTCCTATTAAAGAATTTTTAGAATTTTTTTCAAAGGAGAAGATTCGAAAATTCCTACGAACTGAAAAAAAAAGTATCGTTAACAATTCTTTTCATAAACATATTAAAGCTGCATTGCTTCAGAATACCAAAACCCTTTTAAACAAAAAGAATTTCTTCAAATAATGTCTCTTTCAAAAGGGGAAAAAATACTTATGATTATTCAAACATACGTGACTGTCTTTTAATGTGTTCTCATAGAAAAAATCCGAGGAACATATTTCACATAATTCAAGCCCCAACGATCCTAGCGATCAGAAAAAGAAGAGTGGAAATACTATGCTTGCATGGCATTGATCTTGGGCGAATACCCACACAGCTGTCTTCAGGCCAGGAACGGATGGATTATTCTTTTGATATCAATATACCATCCACCTCTAAAATACCGCCCAGAAGGTAATGGGCTGTATCATTTGATTGTGGAAGATGCTTATTTGGGCCTTTCTGGTACCGCTCGAGTTTTATCCCAGGTACCAAATCTTCTTTTATCCCGCAAATCAGTGAGGCAGCTTCTGTTCAATTTGAAAATAATGGAATGTTTTTGTTTGGAATCTATGAATGGCATGTACGTTTTGACAGATGTGGTGCTGTTTGATTTGTAATGCTATGCTCAAACGAAATTGAAGAAATGGTAGCTGTGATCAGGCTCTAATAAAAGACTGGATTTATCATTATAGCTATCTGTGATATCCAGGTATGATGTGGGCATGGCTAGAGGTAATGAACTTTAGTACTTCTGATGATGGAAAATATTCATATGATTATCGGATTTTCTGCAAAAGTTATTTATCTGCTTGTGAAATTAGCGCCACTATCTTATGATTAAAAAAACAAGTTTAAGCTTTTATCGCTTTATATAAATTACCTTCAAACGCCTCGTTAGGTTTGCATGAAAATTACACGCTGCGAATGCTAAGATCTTGTTTTAAAGTTTGAATTTTAAGAATTTTATTTTTAACGTAAGTAGTTTTACCGGTTACTGATGGAAAGCATTTAAGTACGGGGTGTTTAAAATTCTCGCATTTATATAATCTTTGTGTTGAAGAGCAATAAAGTTAATGTATTTTATATCCTCTTATTTCTGTTCCTCAGAATCAGATGAATGAAGTCGTATCATGCCAACTTTTCAGGAGAGCGTAAAAGCTGAGAAGAATTTATTCTTTGACTATGAGAATTTACGCTCTTATAACCCTTGTCTCTATATCTAACTCTATTATATAAGGAGGGTTGATAATAAAGTTGCATCGTTGTGACATGATGCGAAATCAGATTCTACATGCAAAAACTGAAATAACCTGAAAATCATCATTTTTGGACTTAGTTTTTCTGTTTCTGATATGCAGATTTAATCAGGCTATTTCCTTTTCTTTAAGGGAAAATAATGTACGGTTACACTTTAATTTTCTTTCCATTTAAAGTACTTAGCTCTCACACTCCCGAGTTCTGCAAATCATAGCAAGTAATAAATAAATCTTTTGAAATAAAAACCAGATGGTTCAATCATTTTTTTACTAAGCAAGTTGTTAACTGGTTCTTATGAGAAATTTTAGAGCTATAAAGGAACCGTTAAAATAAATAAAAAGACAGTTGTCTCATGTAAGTGTTTCGAATTAATCGCTGCACCCAAGGGCAAAATAACAGTAACGCAATAAATGGCGTGTGGGTTTTTAAAGAATTGCTGAATATTATTTTTAATTTGTTATAATTTCCAAATGCCGTGTTAAATACAGCGTAGTGGTTTTTAAGGGATGACACGCAGTTTTATTGCAGCTGTGGGCCTTTTTTAACCTTTCATGACGGAGGTTATTTCCACATGCGTTTACTTTCGTAGTTCCTAATTTGTTAAAAAAAAGATTTACACCAATAATATTTAAATTTATAAGTAAGACTTTATCTCTAATTTCTATTAAATTCTTAATTTACACTTTACACAAATCAGAAATAAGGTGGGGCATGGGATGTTCAGTCAAAGTAGGACATTCTGTGAAAGTGTTTTTCAGAATTAAGGGAAAAGATTGTTACATACAATTCTAATAATTTTTCTAACATTTTTAACACGAGTAATCTACGAAAACATTTATTTCCATAAAATAATTCAAATTCGTTTCAATGTTATTTTTTTTTCATTGTAAGTTAAACCAAAGCCATTGGTTTGTAAAGATGGTTAAACCACCATCTTTACAAAACAATGTAACAAAATGTAGCATTAATTTCGCATTATTAAACAAACAAGAAAATGGTCCAAACTCGACAGTTCCGAGCTTTGGAATTTCCTGCGAACGCGAATTCCGTCAACGCATCAGTTCCATGCTAACTCAGACCTGAAGAGCTTTGAGGAATAAATGCGAGTTTAATTACCGCCCTGCTTATTATATTTAGGTGGAAAGAGGCGAGAGCGTAATGAATTTTCGCGGGCCTTCATTTCGAGTCGGTGCTGTTTGTTTTGGAGGCTGGGCTCTTTTGTTGTGCCGAGTTCTGTTATCGCCTGCCTCTGCCACCGGAAATTCCGGTGTACGCCAGTTGGTGTATCCGCTGTCCGTTTTGGTCTGAGCGAGCTCTATTTGTCAGTTTAGCGAGATATTATTTCCTCTCAATGAATCGCACAAGTAATGAGGAATATTACTAAATAATTCCAGAGAGGTAAAACTATTTTTGATTTTAAAAAAGTGTTGATCAATAAGATCTAGAAGAAATCAGGTCGATTGAACAAGATAAAGAAGAGGTGTGGTGGGACCTTTTAAAATCTTCCAAAAGTTTGAGTTTTGAAACTAAAATATTTTCAACTTGGTTAGATTCTTTTATCAATCTTACCAAAGGCTTTAGTTTAGATTTAAGAAAGTTTGTCTTGGGAAATACTGGAGCGAAATTGAATTCAAGTTTGGTTTTAAAAATTCTGAAGAAGAACTGAAGCTCAACATGGAATTTGTCTTTTAAGACTATTTATGAAAAATTCTTCGGGGGAAAATTAATAGACTAATGTTAAGCCATTATACCTTATATGTAGATACGAGCAGGCGTTAAAGGCAACTTTTGTTTAACTAAGACCTCTAGAAAACATACTGCAGGACAAAGGCTTCGAAAGTCTAGAAAGGGTGGGAAAACTTATACGTCTAATGTTAATTCAGAATACAAAAGAAAAAAAAAATGCAACAGGTAGCTCATTTAGTACACTAAACTGCGTTTGAGAAGGAAAATCTACGGATCCCAATCAAGATCTTCGGTTGCTAACCTCGCACTGAAGAAACCTTATTTCAACATCTCTTCCATCTTCCAGTCAATGGATTAGTACATATAGTTTGACGTATGAATAATTCGCCTAGACCAATAAAGCCCACCTATCAACACAACTTTTGAAGGATGCAAGGAATCGAGTAATTGGTCTAGTCCCCCCCCCCCCCCGTGAATCTGGAATAGGCCCTTAGTGGAGGGGGGAGGGGAAGGCACTCCCATTACACTCATCATCCATCGTATGTCTTTTGGAGGTGTGCGTGCTGCCTTGATGATGTTCTTATCCGTGAGAAAATGTAGCCCGGGGCCCTTTGCGCGACGAGATGCTGCTCTTATTATTTATTCGGAAGGTCAAGGAATGATTTGTTGCGGCGAACTTATTTTTTCTTCCTTTCGCTTTTCTCAGGTATGGGGTGGTCTACTTAACTATCGCATCCCTCTCTTCTTTATCCGTGACTGACTTACCACTTGATTGCTGAAATTGGTGATTATGCGCATAAATAAAAGTCAAATCTAATTACTGAAATGTTGCCGTTTCTTTGGACGGACTGTAAAAATTAGCTTAATCGGTTCCGGATGGGTACATAATTTGAATGCGTTAAGAGAGAGAATGTAGGATCACATCGCACAGTCCCGGAATAGCCTTCGGCTAAAAATATTCATTGTTTGAACGAAGCCTAAACCGGCCTATAAATGGTAAATATTGCATCGGTAAATACCATGAATATATTACACTAAAAAGGGTTCACGTAAAAGCTTTTCAAATAGTTATTATTGTATTATGAAATACCAGTGGATCGTATATCAAATTACTTTCTACATCAATTTTTTTGTGTGTGTATTTAAGGGGGAAATGCAAAAGATTGATGAATCTCTTAAAATTAACCATTTATTTGTTACCATTTTCTCAAAATCTAATCATTTGCGATGTCGCTAGGAAATTAATTTTGTTACTAAATCTGGCAAACTTCTGGACACTACGTCAGAGTTTGCGTCTATCTCCCCATGTTAATCTAAACCTCTTGCTTTCATATCGACAAAGATTATCATTATAGTCCATTTCATTTGCTAACCAAAGTTCGATGTTCTTTGCAATTGGATACAGTTTTTTCCCTCAGACTTTTCATATTGCTGGTAGGGGGTCCAGCAGTTGCTTTGTGCATAAGAATTGCGTAAATTATTTAACTAATCTTGAAAAAATCAAAAACCGTCTTCTTCCCCTCCAACTTCTCGAAATCTAGCTCTTTGCAGCATCGCTACATTCGTCACTAATTCTAACCAACTCTCGCACATCACCACGCACCCTTCCCCAACAGACATGCCTTAAGACCCCGATTTCATGTCTGCCAGTGTCACCATCAGAGTCCATTTCATTTACCAACAAAGATTCAATGTTCTGAATCCTTTGGAACGAGATATTATCTTCCTTCCACAGACTTTTCCCAAGCCATCACCGACGGTTGTCCACCATTTGGCATGCGCTGGGCAGAGTTGCGTGCGCAACAGAATCTCCGGCTATCTTGGAAGACGGCGCTTGCGTGATCGCTTACGGGAGAGCATCTTCCATTCACCTCGGCGATCGACAAGAAACTGAAAGCGGGCGCCGCATTTTCAATTTCGGTATCGTAATCCTATTGTGGAGCGCTCATTATTCAATAGAGTCAGCACGCGATGACAAACTACGCGAGATTTGTCGAGTCGAAAACGTCAGCACGAAGTCCTCTGTCTGTTGTAACTATATTTATTACGGAGAGGGTATTTACCAATTACTATTGTTGTGACGGAAGGTCGTTGTTTGCTTCCTGCCGCAGCCAATACAATCCGTGTCCTGAGCGTCTTGCCCTCCTTCATTTTCTTTCGTGCGATTATACAACAGAGACGCTGTTTGATTTGCGTGGAGCGGAGGCTAGCAACAGTAACAGCAACCTTTGCTCTCCATCGTGATGGAATACATCCAAGCCATCTGATGAGACAGCATGTTCAGGAATTGGAAGATCTATCCCCTATGCCGCCCCCGGCTTTCTGACGAAAACGCCGAAGGTTAATTTTAGCAGATCCTACAAATCACCTCTGCGTGTATGTCGCTCGATTACCAGGTATACAATACGCGAGCTAAATTGACAGTCAAATAATAGTAATAATTATTCGCTAATTGTATATAAGCTGCAGACAGATAATACCTTTCTTTGGCTGTTTAGGCTTGTATAATATATGCCCTTTAAATTACCCGTGCTCGATGTCGAAGTTGAAAGATTTATGTCCATAAATGATTCTTAAAATTAATGCACAAATGCGTTTATCAATGAAAACGACCATATTTGCCGCATTACTAAAGCATAGTGCGACAAGTAGGCTAAGATTCTCAAATCCAGCAATTTATGATTATAGCATTGCCCGGCCCTTGAAGCTTTAAAAAATCCAAACTACTCTCAATAAATAAAAAAAGTAAGCAACCTCCCAGACTCCCTCCTTTTTTTAAAGAGTATCACAGACAGATGAGGCTGATGCGTTTGGAATTTACAAATTACAATGGCAATTCTGATAAAGTATTACTAAGATCTTCAGCATATCTTCATACATATTCTGTAAACTTTCAAATTTTAATCACTTGCCTCAGTTTATTTGCTTCGAATGCATTTCTTAACCTTTAGAAGTTCAGCTTTGAATTCAAGATTCTAAAAGAAAATTTTTGGAAAATCAATCACTGTTTTATGACGATCTCTATTTTTTTGATATTTAAGCGAATCTCATTGGTCACAGTATAGCATAAATGTCTATGCATTTCAAAAATACAGGCACAATTCTTGTGCAAAAATATTATTTTTATAGATCATTTTTTATAAAATTAAAATCGAGGAACAATCGAATGCGATAAGTGAATCATCGAAATTAACTATCACTTAAATACCATGACATGTTCCGCTGTTCAATCCTTACCTATAAAGAAGTTTTTAAATTTTAATTTCTGTTGTAGAAAATCCTAAGAGGAAAGCTTGACAAAATCTTCACATTTAGAAATTAATATTTCCTTTTATAAGGAATTAGAAATGAACGAAGCGATGGTGTTGCAAATCGATTGAGTCCTCGCAATAAAACCCTTCTTCCGCATAGGTGGTCACCAAATGCAGAGAAAATGCTCTATTTATGATCAGGGATAAGGCATCATGTTTGCAGATTTCCCTTTCGTAAATATCGTGAAACTGACATCTTTCTGCGTAATGTTATGTTCAACTCGCTCGATGCATGTGATTGACTGCAGCTGCAGTTTGCGCCTTGTCACCCATGCTTCGTTTAATCGTGAATCAGGGTAATTGCCATATCTAGGAATCTCAAATGGTAATCGCACAAATTATCCGTAAGGCAGTAGCCGAATCAACGCGGAAAATTTATTTCGGAAATGTTGATGCTATTATTGAATTAGCACGATTGATGTTTCAAGAGATATTTACCAGCTGGTTTTTAAACTATAATCCTTTTCCGTTGATAGTATTTTTAAAGGCAATTATTAGTTATTCAAAGTCGCTTCATTCTTAATAAGAGATCATCTTTAAAAAAGACCTATAAATTTACAATATAAAACTTTCGATTAGTCTTGACTTTTTTTCATTTCCTAATTTTTATATTAATCTGTGTACCTTGTTAGACAACAGATCATTATTTTCAATTAAGTCAAAAATATTCCTTAATATTGCATGGATAAAATTTCTTGGTGAGAAAATTTCTTATGAGGAGAGAGAGTCGTTTTTCAATAGTTGGTAAGAAATTCGTTAAAATATTTCTCTCATAGTAAGATTTCTCAGTTGTCCAAGTAGTGAAACTGACAGAGCAACTCGTGCGGGACATAATTAGCTATTGTCCTAATATATTGCATAGTTATTGTCCCGGAATAGCCTTCGGTTAAAGATATCCATAGTTAGAAAGAAGCGTAAGCCTTCTAGGCAATGGTAAACAGTAATTTATAAGTTTGGAATTTTACTCAAAATGATAATTATTGACGATAATGATATGACCACTTTAGAACTTCAGGTAGTTAAGGTTTTAAAAATATGTATAATAGATTTTAATACCTTAACATAACAACTAACACTAACAACACACAGACACAAAAAGAATTCTTCCATTGAGGCATACCTATACAAATTCCCATAAGATCTCCTTTACGATCCAAACGAAATTTGAAAACTTGACCTGAAGAAATTGACTTACAATATCTATTCAGAGTTCTTATTTTGATAAAGTCTTTGTGTGATTCCAAAATGAGGCGTCAAAGGGAACAGGTGTTTTTAACAATCTGCCTGCTTCACAACGACATCGACCGAAGCCCGCTGACAAATCACAAGAAGAAACCTTTCGCGACGTCACATCCTGTGATTAACTGTTTAATTTTCAAGGCACGTGGATCCACTAACTGCGAGAGGAAGACAAGACAATGGAAAGAACGGCGGCGTGGCAGAAAGCTTAGGGCATCTTGGATAAAATAGCATTGGCAAGCCTTGTGAAGGCCGGCTAGTATTGTCTTTCCAGGTTTCGAAACTATTTATCAAATGAGTCATTAAGGTGCTTTCAAATGAGCCGCATTTGCATTTAAGATTGCATAGCAAAGGGGAAAGTGTCGACTTATCATACTGGTTAAGCCTCCGTCAGTCGCAATATCAAATAGATAGGTATGCAGTGTGCGTTCTATCAGATGTTTTCCTCGCTTTACTACGGTCAAAACCCGATATAACGATCCCTCGGCTATAACGAATTTCTCAAATAGTCCCAGCCGAACTCCTATGCCACCATAAGCTTGTAACGATCTTCAAAAGCAAGGAATTCGGATATAGGGAAGCAAAATTTCCACTTTTCAAACTTAGTTTCAGCAATTCAACGAAAAATCGCTACTTATTTTCATACTTTAGAGAAATGAATGCAAGTGCAATTAATTTCACTATTTAATTTTTTAAGAACAAATATTCATTTTAATTTATTATAGTCTGTTACCAATTGCAATTAAGTGTTATTAATTTGTTCAACACAAAAACGCTCCTCTGGATGATAGGAAATCTTGTATAACCAATATTTGAAAAATCGGATACAGTGAGCTCTCGGTTATAGCGAATTTCTGGATCTGGTTCGTTATAACGGTGTTTGAACTCTTCTTATAGAATACTAATTTACATTCTCATTCGGACTAATTATTACAGTTTTAAAGGAAAAATGATCAAAATCAGATGAAAATATCATATAGATAGATCAAATAGATATTATATCCGCGAGATATACTTTGCGACCATTTAGGGATGTATATCATTGCGACTAACTGCGGCTTTAAAGCCTTTACTCAATCTATGAATCTATCGGTAAAAAATGCAATCCAGCATACTTTAGACATTGGATCACAACGAATAACTTGAGCTTCCTTTCAGATTTTTCTAAATGTTTGTAAAGATATCCCCTTGACTCAAAAATATTTCATTAAATTTGCTGAATAACTACTTTAAATTGAACTTCCTGTCGTTTATCGATGATACTGAATTTCGGTCTTTTCAAATTTTGAGGTGGTTATAAAATCTTTTGGATGAAAATGAAAAAGCTACTTCATAGAAGTAAAAAATGGTGAACAAAACGTAAAGAGAAAAATGAGTAAGAGTAAATAAATAAATTAAAAATTTATTAAAATGTTCGACTAAGTAGAGAATATAAAATATACACTATTGTCTTACAGAAACTATAGAAAACTTATGTTTCGAATTGGCATCGAATAAAGGATTTAGAAAACAGGAATATAGCGGTAGTATTTCTCAAATCGAATTCATTTGATCCCAAACAGAAGAACAGATTCCTATAAGTTAATTTACTCAAATCAAGTTATTCCTTTTAAAATTCTTTCTGTTTCGTCCTTGAAAACAATCCACTCAATGTGTTTTAAAGAAGTGTAACATTTCTGGTTATATATATAAAACATCCTTACTGTTAATCTTCAAAAAATAAAAGAATCTAGAATAACATTAGTTCGAATAATTTAAATTATTTAAATATGGAAATGTACGAAGAAGTTTTTATGATGTAGAACACAAATTGCAAACTAGAATTCATAGTAAAGTTAAAACGAATTTAAAGACTAAGGTAGCGTGAAAATGCAGTGTTATAAAGTAGTTTAGTACATACATGAAGTATATGGCAAAATGCAGTAAGAATTACGTCACAAATTGCACATTGGAGAAATCACTTCCTCAAACAGCATTTAAAACATAAAAAAGATTTAATAATTCTTTTATGAAGGCACTGCAATACCATCTTTAAATCTCAATAAAAGATAAATGCATTTTGATAGGAAGATCTTTATCAAGAAATTTATCACATTAACTTTTTTCATGGCTACAGTTTCAACAGTCACACCTGTCTCCAACGATATTCATTTTATCATGTGTACTTACAGAAAATTTCATAGCTATTTTCAAGTTCTTAAAAATTTAAAGTAAACGGTTAGAAATAATCAAATTTTCGAGAAATCCACCTTGGTATGACTTTCATACACGTTTCAAAGAATCAGAAAGTTCTAAGAAAAAGACGTGTACTCACCAGTCGCCTCTTGGGTTTAATGAGCGGCCTGTTCTGACCGTTCATTTTGTGGTAGAGTCCGCAGGCATTGCAAAGGTAGTGTCCCGTGCCGTCCCTGCGCCACAATGGCGTCGAGGTGGCCCCGCAGTTCACGCACTCACGACCTTCTGCAACATTCCAGACAAAAAACATTCATTAATAAATAACATTTTCAAAAATTTAAATTATCAACTTTTGAAATTCAATTCCAGGCAAAACATTCATTAATAAATAACATTTCCAACTATTTAGATGATGAACTTCTGAAATGCAATTCTAGACGAAACATTCATTGATAAATAACATTTTCAAAAATTTAAATAATCAACTTTTGAAATTCAATTCAAGGTAAAGCATTCATTAATAAATAACGTTTTCAAATATTTAGATTATTTGCTTTTGGAATCTAGAGTATTTCATAAAGTGTTTGGTAAATTTATGTAAGTGATCTGAAAATATCAGTTGCTTTCAAGTGCTTGAAAATTTAGACTATATGTTTACAATACTCAGCAACTCACGTATTCATAGCTTTCTTCAACATTCCAGACCCAGAAGCACATAAGTAAAAATTCATTAACATGAAATCTTTCACAGTATAAGTAATAGCTTCAGTAATTAAGTTTTTTAATTAATGAAGAATAAAGATGGAAATTGGCAGCACATTTTATGCTATTGATAGATACAAGCCTTAAAAAAATTGTCCAAGTGCAACACTAATTTCATTTAAAATAAATTTTAATCGAAGAATTTAGCATAAAAAATCATTTTGGTAAAATTTTTAATATTTTGCAGTTTCGGATACATTGTATCAAATTAGACCTCCATTTGTAAAGAATCTACATGTCTAAAACTATGTAGAGCTGAGTTTCCTAAACCGTTGATCGCGCCCCCACTTGAACAATAACCACTTGAACCAATGGAACAATACTCAAGTTTCAAAAATTCAAATTTCGCGGTTCCTTCTCTCTCATTCTGTTGTCAAAAGCAGTTCAGAAATTTATCTTGACTTAACATTTTGATTGAAATAATAAGTAATAATGATTATAATCGAGATTCTTTATTTATCCCCAATTATTACTGTATTTTCTTGTATATTTTGCAGTTTTGCATCAGGACACAATTTTTCAGATGAATATAGGGTCGTGAGATGGAAAAGTTAAAGAAACCCTGAGCTAAAGCATGTTTTCGTAATGAATGAATCGTAAATTAAGTTCCATTTTATAAGAAAATAAAAAAAAATGCGTGAGATATTTTATGATGTTAATTTTAAGTGTAATCTGCAGCAAATCAAAATGAACTGGATTTTTTGAAAAAGAACCATGTGAAAATGAGCAAATCTGATTCTATTTTAAGATAAGTTTGGCATTAAAAATATTAAGATAATAATAAATACACAATTAGAATTTTAATGAACTAGTTTAGAGAGTTAATTTTTTTCTTCTCTTTATGAGAAATCTGAAAACTATTTTCGTTGATACGCATCTATTTATTTCAAATAATTATTTATTTTTTTTCTTTTGGAAAAGCTCTAAATATGCCATTAATGTGTATTAAAATATATATAACTTAGTGCAGGAAAACTAAATTATTTTCATATACTTCTTTATTGAAATAAAGAAGCTATATCCATGGTAACAATTCTTAATTGATGGACAATATTATAATATAAAATTATTTATAAATAATACACAATTATTTATAGTCCATCAATTAAGAATTTGCTTTATCAAAATAGAATAGTCAAATATCAGGAGTTCTATACTATAATTTGTAAAAAAATTGCAGATTATCAAAAGGCATTTTCTCCATAAGTTTGGAAAAAGCTTAAATCTACTAATCAAATTTACTTTTTTGATTATTTTTTAAAAAAATTACATTGACTACGAAATGATGAACAAATGAGGAACCTGCTATTCTACTGCACGAAACAATTATCTGACCTTTCATATTTTAACCCTAAATGGAGTAATAATTAACATGCAATGGAAAAACTACTCTGAACGTAACAGAAATGGTGTGTTTTAATATTTTAAGAAATATAGGTTTTTATTTTTATTTTACATAATACTGACTCCATAAATATAGTAAAGAACCAAATTTTTAAAAATGTTATAGATATTATCACAAAAAGAAAAAAAAATAATGCTACTACAAACATGATATACTAAGGGGAATCATGAGCTAAATCATTGAAAAATTTCCGAATTTTTTAGATTTTCTGCTAACTTACTTATAAGAAGCAACCATTTCTGATAATTAAGTTCCTGTAAAGAGTGACGGATAATTTGAAGATGCCAAAACATCTGTAAAATGCCCGCAAACCGTCAAGATTTAACGGACATTTACTTTTAAACTAATAATAAAACAAATTATCATGCAATACGTCTGGATGAAAACAAAAGTAATCGCCACAGAGTCAAAACAAACAAACAAAAATCCATGCTAAAAGTTTCATCACTTTTTTTTTTACCTTGAATACAAATAAAAAGAAACAAAACTTTGACTCGAATAAACCGAGCGTTCTAATCACGACACATCACCAAGAAAAGAAATAGAAAGCATTGGAATGTGACAGAATTCAGGCAGAAAAGTAAGAATGCAGGCAAAGCGCAAGAATTTCAGGCAGTTAATTTTATCACGAAGAAAATAGTCTGTCACTAACTACAGTTCAATGTCAAAATAATAGCGAAATTACAATCATAATAATAAAGTGATAATAAGTATTGAAAATCCATTAAAATTTTTAAAAAACAGGTTTATAGATTTTATAATAAAATCGAAACTGCTACAATTCAGGAAATTAATATAGAAACCAGTTATAAGTATATAACCTATTAATAACTAATGATTTTTCATCCTAAGATTATTGAATATACTATACAAGTTTGAACTATAGTTCACAAAGAAAATTTATAGTAATATGTATATTTTTTATTAAGTAATCATTAGTAGTGTTGTGCTGCCAGATAAAGCAAGATTACTAAGTCAAAATCAATAACAAACAATAATTTATTTAAATTTTAAGGCTCAAGATGCTATTTTCTAAACTAAGAAAAAGTGCAATGTTAATAAAAATATATAATTATAATTTCCACTCAACCATAGATTTAAATGCAACTCTTAATTACGTTTTAATTTGAAAAATACTCTCCAAGTTATATCCTACAATGCAAACTTAATTTTATTAAATATAAATGTTGGAAAAAAATAAATTTAAAAAAAACTTTGTGTTAACAAATGAAAAGAATTGTATGACTAAACACTTAAACAGAAACATTTTAACATTTCAGTTAATACACTATAAACAAACGTATAAGACATAATATTATTAAGTATAATCTAAAAAGGAAGCATACGCAAAGTAGGAAGGATAGGAAGGGAAATAAGGGAGACAATTTCACAGGATGCAAGGGAGAAAAGAGAGAGAGAGAGACAGAGTCTTACCACAAGGGTTAGAATAGTGAGTGTCGGTATCAGAACTCCACAACACAATTCCGTTGTTAGTCAAAGTTCTGCTATAGCCAGACCACAGATTCTTGTCATCTGTAAAAGGAAGCGAAAGGATGGTCTGTCAATAACACTCTTTTACAGGACAAGAGTCAGTGGTGCGGCTTCCCACTGAATCAAATACTGCCTTTTTTCACATATATAGTAAAACTTCGATTATCCGAGTTGATTGGGAGCGTAATCACTTCGGATAATCGAAATCTCGTTTAATAGAGACTTAATTTTAATCATGATTTCCTTTTATTCCATAAGGTTTCTCAAAATTGTTTATTTGAAGTCATAAAAATAAGTCAGCAAGTACTACCACGCATTAACATTAAAAAAAACTTTATTAATTATCAAATTTGTTGCATGCTTTTTTTGAGACAGGTTTGATAAGAGGATTCGCAAATGTTTAATCCTGATTTCCTTTTATTCCACAAGGTTTCTCAAAATTGTTTATTTGAAGTCATAAAAATAAGTCAGCAAGTACTACCACGTATTAACATTTTTTAAAAATTCCGTTATTAGTTATCAAATTTGTTGCATGTATTTTTCGAAACAGGTTTGATAAGAGGATTCGCAAATGTTACTGATTTTCTCTATTTCCCTTTGCATTTTCCCAAAGATTCTTTAGAGGTGTTTGTTCTCAAAAGAATATTTGCCTCCAGTCAACAACGCAAAACCTCCCGACATAATTATAGCGCCATTTTTTTTCAAGGAACTGCATGGAATTTTCTCACACCACTATTGAAGTGTTTAAGAATGGAACTGGGTTTTTACTTTGAGCCATAAAAAATCACTTCCCGATAACCACCTTTAACATGCCTTCGCACCTTGAAAAATCGGCTCCAGTGCCAACTTTGACACCCTTTTCTGAAACATTCCTTGATTTTATTAAAAAATGAAAAACATAGCCGATTTTCTGACAACGGCTTGGATAGCAAATGCAGCGATTGATAGATGCCCGAATAATCGCGGCTGTACCAGTGGCGGTTTTTCGCACAGGCGTTAGAGGTGCTCTCCTCGTCCCTCGAGAATTTAGGGACCTCAAAACCTATTCGATTTACATCGTTGTGCTGAAACGACGACGATTTTTAGACATTAAGTAGGGGTAGGGGGCCTCAAAGGGATTTTTAGCCTGTGGCCTGGTATTGACAAAATCCGCCACTGTGTTTTACTATATTTTCTTAATCCAAACACAAACAAAAATATATTAAATAGAAAAGAAAAACTTAAAGATGAAAATAAGTTCATCATAAAGAAAATAAGGCATTAAAGAATTATGTAGAAATGAAAGGAAAAAAAACCTGTCCATCCAATATTGCCTTAAAACTTAAAGCAAGAAATTTATTTGTACATATCCCGAAAGGGGTGGAAGGACTTTTACCATAGAAAAAGTTTTAGATAGGAATAAACAAATTGAGGAAGGTTATATAAGTGATTCCTAACCTGTAAACCCACAGGACGTAGATCTGATATAATAGTAAGGAGTGAGACAGAAGGTATGACATGAAAGACAACAAAATCTGAAAAACTAATTATTGAGATCAAGAGAAGAAAAAGATCTACTAGTTTAGAAATAAAATATACTTACAAGTTAGAAGTCAAAATTAATTTACCTACTTACAAGTAAGTAAATTCATATAAGTAACAATAAAGGTTTTTTCAATGAAAATTACTTAGAATTCTAAAATCCTTTGGAATGAAGGAAAATTCAACAAAAAATTATTGGAAGAGAGATATATTTGGTTTTTAATTAAATGAGACAGTCGTAATTCGACAGTTCAGTTGTTGGTTACGACAAGAATCAATAAAAATGACAGACATTAAAATCTGCATTTTTCTATTGAGTCTTTTTCGATCGAAAACATATTTTCCCCTTGAATGGATTTCATAAGCAGAAAATTAAACTAATTTTTCAGGAAGTTCCATTTCGGACAAACGACAATTTCCAAACATTGAGGCGGCAATTTCAAAACCGTGGGAGAGAGCGAATCAATTCGAAAGAAAACTACATGATATTCCATAAGCCGTAAAAAAATCAAGCAAAAAGGAAAGACACTGCCTGGCATTCGGATGTTCGTCCCTTCCCCTAGATTTTCCATTCTCTCTCTCCCCACAACCTTCCAATCCAAACGATATCAGATGAATGCAGAAATTCTATTTTCATAATCCGATAATTTCCCGAAATTCAATTCCCGGAATACCGTCTTTCACGTTCGATTCTTTCCCCCACCTTCGTACACCCCCTCTCCAAAAGGGGTGGGTAAAACACGAGACGAAGAAAAAAAAAACATAAATAAAACACATTTCCACTGAAAAAAAAGAATCGAATCGAGTAATAAATAATAAAAAACCAGAATTAAAAGAAAAAAAATCCATCGTACTCTGAGACCTGGGAACAACAAAGGAATGGATTACTGGGAAATAAATAAATAAAAAAAAACTCAAATTATTTGTAGAAGTATGGGATTGTAAATTAGACATTTATGTAAACGAAAAGTTCGATATCGATCTGGCTACGCTCTGCGATAAAAAGAAACAATTTTGTTCTCGACTTAACGCTTGGTCCTGATAACAGACGATTTCAGGGATTGCACGCAGGGGTTTAATCTGATCGGGCGATTGAATTTCGGGCATCCTCCGCTCCTGCTCGTTGCCCAAGCGAGACAAATTCGGGGATTTCATCCGACTATCATATTTATTATTGTTCCCAAATTGTTTTATATCAGGCCCTGTATCTCGCACTTCGCAGAACTACCATGGATCCTTCCGCGAAATTGTCTCCACTTCCTGTGAGGCTCGTTTCACTGCAAGAAATCTGTTAGGCGGGACTGGACATTCCAAGAACATGTTTCATCGCCAACCGGCGGCGTAGCCAGAACTTTCAGCAACGAAACAGAGGAAAGTGAAGCATTTTTTTCTTTGATATCCAGCGCAAATTAATTAAGATAGTAATTTCTGGCCTTCTCTCTTGCAAGGATAGTTACCCTCTTAATTAGCCACTATTCCTATCGTTGAGATTGCTAGAATGTTCATAAAGCAAAAGGTTCTCTTATGCTTGGTACATATGGATAGTTAGTTTATGATTTTGTACAGAGCAGTGACCAAGACTGTATGGACTCGGACATTCTAGCAACGAAATGCATGGGCAAATGCCGCATTCTTTTGGTATACAGCAGAAATTAATTAAGATAATAATTTCTGGCCTTCTCTCTTGCAAGGATAGTTAGCCGCTTAATTATCCACTATTCCTATCGTTGAGATTACTAGAATGTTCATAAAGCAAAAGGTTCTCTTATGCTTGGAACATTGGATAGTTAGTTTATGATTTTGTACAGAGCCAAGACTGTATGGACTCGGACTTTCCAAAAACGAAAACGAAATGCATGAGCAAATGTCGCATTCTTTTGGTATACAGCACAAATTAATGAAGATAGTAGTTTTTGGCCTCTTTACTTGAAGGGACAATTGTCCGCTTAATAGACAACCATAGACGCCTAATTAGCTACCACTCCCATTGTTAAGAATACCAGATAAAGTGAAATATCACACTTTGAACACATGGCTACTTTATGATTTTGAACAGAATAGTGAACAAGAATGAATCAATTTTTCCAAAAAATATGTTGGGCTGTACGATGAATTCAAGCAAGCGAAAGATGTGGCAAAGATTATGGTTAATACAGTTTCACAGATATTTGATTATTTAATTTAAAATATAGAGATTTGTATTTAAAAACCAGAGTCGTAGCTTTTGAAGTCAATTAAAGTCTTCATTCTATTACAACAGAAATTATAAGAATTTAAGCATATCCATTTCTTATATGTAGTATCAAAATCAATTATCTGCAGTATCTGATCTCCTATCAAAATTCTGAGCTCGTGTGGTATAAAAGTTAAAAAAGCCAATATATCTTTGAATAACTAATCTCTTTCACTCGATCAAGTAGATAAAGTAACTTTTCAAACAGAAGCTACTTATTTTCAGGAAAATATTTATTAAACAAAGAGGAAAGGCGTATATATTATCCTTCAAGCACATTTTATGAAAATTTTCCTATAAAACTTGATACAATCATACAAAATCTATTGTCAGAAATATGTGTATCCTTTTCCAATTTCATCAGTTTCAATTATTAAAGCTTCAGGTCAAATAGAGATTGATTGAGAGAGAGAAATCTATCCCTGAGTGCTATCTCTGTCACCATCGAATCATCATCCTGATGATTAAAGTGATATCAGGAAGGATCGTTGTTGTTAAAATTCTGCGTCACTGAAAAACTGGCACTTAAATCCCAAATATGGTACTTCATAGCCTGCATTGCTCTTATCAGTGCTGGGATCCCATCATTCCAATCCATAGTTTAAACACAGAAGATAGGCTATCGTTAATGAGATCTGTTCTTCAAATATTATTGGCGGACATCTCTAGAGATAAAGGCTACGTCCAGAAGTCCTCAAGTACACCTGACTTGCTCTAAAAGCTGTACTTTGCTGCTAATAGAGTGGCTGAGCAAATACTTGAAATAGGAAAATCTTAGCTGTAAATCTCAAGATAGTTGTAAAATTAGGTTACGTTTAGTATTATTTTTGAAACGTTCGGAAGTTTGTACTTTTTTTTGGGGAAACAAGGTATTGAATGAGTTGCATTTCAATGCCATTAGGTAGTTCAGTGAAAGAGGTTTAATGAAATAGCATATGATTTTGCAGGCCTGCAAAATTACAGTTTTTGTCGGAGGCTTTCAAAAATTTATTAAGTTAATTGACACTAAATATGCCGCTAAAACTGTCTTAAACAAGCATTGTAAAAATAAATTTGTTTTATCTCAACGACAGTTTGCTACTTTTCTTTATATCTTGTACACTGTAAGAACAATATCTTAAAGATTTATTTGAACAACGTAGACTAATATAGATAGACCAACATTAAAAAAAAAAACTCTAAAGCGATTTTTTTTGTACAATGCTTGAAATCTCATTATTCTGAAAGTAAAATAATAGTTCACAGCTAGCCTGTTCAAGTTGATTTAAAAGATGTGATGTATTAATAGTAAAAGCATTCACGAACAACATATCACGCTTTTTTGTTTGGCTGGCGAAGAATTAACAGAATAAACATACAAATAAAATAAATTAACCAAAACAATGAAATCCACTATAGGCGTATGGAAATGTTTTTAGAATAATGTATTGCATTCTTTTGATCTCGAAATAAAAAACGCGACAAGATACTTGACTTGAAATTTTTGTAGGTTTTGAGACTTATAGCTGCCAGGGCTTTCGCCTCCTAGTATCCAAAGGAGTCAGAAACAGTTCAAGGAGAAAAATCAGAAAATTTCGAAAAACTTCAGCAGGGAAAAGAGAGCACGAATAGCACGCTGGGAACGAGACAAGATTAGCTAACAACTTTTACCAAGACTTAAATCTTTTTTCACTTGATACGATTTATAAAATACGATTATAAAATAACGTTTAATTTAATCTGAGACGAATGCAAAATACTGTCACAGCAAACTATCAAAATAAAGACAAGAAATTTCAAAGAATAATGCATTAGATTTCTTCAGTCTTAGTTCGGCGAATTTTATAATTCAAGAATAAAAGAAACACATCAAAAGAATAATGTATGAAACCGTTTTTAGAATCAAGCATTAAATTGATATTCTTTTTAGTTTCAGGACAAAATATTTAACAAGGAAAACTTCACGAATAACAAAAATTAATCAAAATAACGGATCGGAAACTTACGACAAAGAACCAAATCGTTTCACGAATAATATATTAGATTTCTTTTGTTTCAATCTGAAGAATTTTACAAGAAACATTTCGCGAATAACAGAATCTAAAGAAAGACAAGTCTCAAACACAGGCCTCATATTCAAGCAACGATTCTAAATAACTGCAGTTGGGATATAACCTCAACCCAGAGCCTTTATATTTTTATTAATATTATTCCATTCCTTTTCTTTATAAAAAAGATCATAAAAGCCAAGAAAGAAAAACTAGAGGTGAGCAAAAGTAGGAGGAGAAGGGGAAAAGAAAAAAAAAATGGCGAATGCAACCACAAAAGAAAAAGTTAAGATTCCGACTTTATTTCTTTTGCCATGCGAACTTATACGAGAGAACCATTTCTAGGGAAGCCGTAATGGATAGAATATTATCTTCATAAAAGCTTACTTTATGCAGGTCCCCCAGAATTGCACGCGCCTCGTATGAGTTTCGCAAATAGAATGTATTTTCTTTTACTCTTTTTGGAATTTAGAAAAGAGCTAAAGGCAGTATTCGCCATTTTTTTTTTCTCTCGGGCAATGTTATTGCAAGCCACAGTGGCGAGGAAAGTAATTTTTCCTCCTCCTCCTAAGCTATCAAGAAAAACTATGAAAAGACTTGGAGTAGAGGGATGAATAGCAACCGCTGGCTTTATGGTTCTCCAATGGGCATAAAAATTTCCGCTCGGGACCCGAAATTCAATTATTGAAATTTTACGAATACTAATATAAGCTTTCTTTATTGTGCATCAAATTTCTTTTCGAAACTTTTTTCAAGACTAACGAAACAGTGTAAGATTTGAATTTCTAGCAATATAATCTAGATTGGAGATAACAATATAAAATTCAGTCTTTTTATTCCTTTTACCGTTGAAAATTTAGTAATGTTCCTAGAACAGCACTTAAAAATTATTTTGCTTCCATGGGAAGAATTAACATGAAGCATATAAAAATAGCAACAACTAATAAGAACGTAGCAGAAATTAACCAGAATAACTTATCATATCATATTGAGTATGACGTAGATTCTACGATTTTCAGAACATATTTTAGAATGGAGACATCCAAATTGTAACATAGATAAATTATATCTTGGTGCGGGATTGGAGATAATAACACTAAACTCGACTGTAGTTTCTTTCGGAATATTTAATATTTAATCCTTCATGTTTGTCAACTAGTTGTGGCATATTAAACGAATTCTAATTCAAAAACAATGTTTCAAACTTATTAAGACTAAGAGCAAAAACTTAAACTAGAATAGAGGAATTAAGCAAACCAATAAAATTGTAGTACAAGAAATTAAAAAGTATAACTTATGAAACTTATTTAGCCTCAGTACCAAGAATTAAAAAGAAACATTTCAGGAATAAAAGAAATCATTAAGAATAGCGTAACATAAACCGAATAGAATAACGCTTCAAATCGCCTTAAGAATGATGCAACAGATTCTAGAATATTCAACACAAATTCAGCATTAGATTCAATTGCGGTTTCTTTCTCCCCTTATTCTTTTTATGGTGATTTTAATACCTCTTTCGAAGATTTCATTTTAATCAAGAATTTCTTAGAATGATTGATCTTACCCTTCATTTATTCTTACCTATTTTACACAAGATGGAAAGAATAGGCAAATTCATCATACATCTCGTGTATAGTCATTTCTTATCCAACATGATGTGCATATATTTTCTTCTAAGTGTTTTATGAATGACATAATACGAAAGCTAACTAACGTTTGAAGAGATCAATGTAGAACGTTAAAAAGAAAGAACTAATACGCTAACAAAATTTGTGGCGAAAAATTCAATGATCTTTACTAAATATCTCGCTAAATCTAAAAATAAAAAAAAAACATAATATTTAATAAAAGTTTCTTTTAAGAAATTATCCGTTTCGTTTAGAAATTATATACATCTATCTTACAAATCACTCTATAAACACACACACAAGAAACAATTCCATAGTTAGAAAAACATATATATACGGACATACACAATCGACCCAAACTACAATAAAAAAATAGCATTTAAGCAATATTATAGGATGGAAAGAACGGAAAATGCGTTAATTAGTTGTGTTAACAGGAATTCATTTGCAATCAGAATCATAAGCACTTGACAGTTTTAACCATAATTTATAATAACCAATTTCAACCAAAGCAAAAGATATAAGCACAAGTAACAGAGAACACTGTAAAGCTATGCGAGATTTTTTCGTACGATTCGAATAGACATTTTTTCATTAAAAATATTTAATTTTCTTTGAATATGAATTCTAAAGATCAGTTTCCTATTATACTTCAACCTAAATTACGCACTGTTGATTTACGGATCAGAATTTAGCTTGAAAAACAGCAGGAAACTTACGTGGCATCTTAGAAAATATAATTTTTAAAAAAAAGGCATACTACAATAAGAAGAGAATTTAGCTCGCATTTCTACTAGTTTTCCCAGCTAAATTCAAACGGAATTTGGGTTGAGAAATGGCAGGAGTCCGACGAGATATCTTGAGAATTATTCTTAATACACAGCATCTTAACAATGTGCTCTGCTACTTGTAAGAACATTGCAGAAGTGAAAATGTTAAAGCACATGATGAATATCAGTAAGTAGAGAGAGGGTTTGTATAAAGGGAAGAGGACAGGGATAGGGCAGGTGTGTGTAAGCACTGAGTATTAACAGTGTGAAAGCTGCTTCAGAGATTAGGTGCCAGTGTTGTGTTAGTAGTGATCGTCTTCCATGCTCGTCTTACCGGCACTGGATCGTCCTTTGCTTCTGGGCTTTGTGCTGGAAGAACTGCTCGAGTTCTGCAGAGAAGACGAGGACTTCGTTGACGATGAACCAAGGAATGAACCGTGGAAGGGATATCCTGTCCCTGAATAGTCCGCCGACCCACCCGAATGGGGTGGTGCCGTCACGTACGGGGAATAGGTGGGCATGTGGTGATGGTGATGGTGAGATGGTTGTTGGTGGTGGTGATGAACAGGGGGGAGGGCTGAGGAAAAGGCTGTACTACCTTCTCTTGGCTTTCCGCCGCAGTTGCTTCCCAGGGAGGTGATCATGTTGGGCGTGTGGTGGCCCTTGATGTCCTCGCTGCTGCTGGACGCGACGATTCCGGCCGAGTTACCGCCGTAGTCGGTCACAGTGGCATGTCCGGTGCTCGCCCCCGACACTGTGTCGGGAGTGGCGTCTTTCGGGGGCGTGGGCGGGAAGCTGAAGAGGTGAGGACTAGAGTGAGGTGGTAGTGAGCCCGTGTGGGATGGTGCGTGGACCCCCAGTGGTCCGGAGGACCCGCTGGGGTGGTGAGGTTTCCCGGAGAAGGGCGAGCACCAGGCTGACCCGTGGGCTGGGTGGGGTACCATCGGCTTGCCGCCCTCCGATATCCACGGGTGGAGAGGCGTGTGGAAGTGTGGCCTGCACATTTGGCTACTTGGCATTCGTGCTGGAAAAGGAAGAAAACGTATATTAGATTTATGAGGCATCAATTCTTCTTCAGTAAAATACAATTAAAGTTGAATTAGAAAGCTACGAGGGCCGTCTCAATAGTGAATGACCCAAGAAGTGCCTCCACGGACCTTTGGATGGACCTTCATTAACGCATACTAGTGATTAAAATTAAATATTGTTCAACTATACCATTTGCTCTTATTCAATACATTAGGGGATCCTATTCAAGGCTATTTAAATGAATTTGATGATATACCACGTAGCTTTTCGCGTGTCGTCAACTTCTGTCTTCGAATATGAAACATATATTAATTTATAATAGAGGTGAATTTTTATTATGCAACTCCTTTTTTATTGGTTAAAATGCTATTCATATGCTTGCTAGTGACATGTACATCTTTTAGTATTTAATTCTCCTTACTGAATTTACAGTCTTAAGAATTGAAAGCACGTATAGGAAGTTTAGAAGTGTGAGATATCTCAGATATTTATAAAAATACAGTAATAATTTAAGACATTGTTCTATCTCATTTTAATTTTACAATGAACAAGCAGAATACTATACAGGAAAGAAATAATGACTAACTTTGGATTAGGCTTTGAAACAATTTATGCCTCTTTATACAATCTGTAATTCTTAAGTTTTGCATTTAAGCCAAATAGTTGAGAATATAACTGCCCCCAAATAGTAAAACTGCTACAAATTTCTTCAGAAAAGTTTATCCAAAGTTATATTTATACAAATACCTCACATATATATTTTCAAGTTAAAATTTATATGTATGAATCTGAATCTACTTGTCTATAATTTTATGTGAATGATATTCTTTACAGTTACTTTCACGTGAGAAATATCCTTTATTCTTACTTTTATGCGAGTTAAATTTCTTACAATAACATTTATGAGTGTAATATTCTTCACAATGAAATTGTTACTGGATTGCGAAAAAGATAGAAATCTAACTATCCAGGAAAATAAATAATCTAAACTTTCACAAAATATCTAGTCATCTTAAATTGCATCTACTTAGCGAAGACGAATTATGAAAGAAGAATTTGCCTTGAAATTTTCAAAGATCTTTTTCTTTAAAAAATTCAGACAATAGAAAATTTAAAAAGCAAATGTGGAATTGATGGCAATCTTAAGCCACCTATAAACGAATTTCTGCAAATCATCTAATCGTCCTATGATGTTTTTTCTTAAACGAGATAAATTGCGAAGGAGAAAAAATTTACTGGGAAAAATATTGCAATCACTCAAATATTATATAGGCAACGTATTTCTAAAGGTAACTACCGCTGAATCATGGCGCTGATGGGTATCTAAAGTCGCCGCAAAAACGAATCTCCGCAAAGTACGTTGTCATCCTATTCCCGAACCTCCTTAGCCAAGATAAATTGTCACGGGAAATGACGAACACATCCTTGAAGTTTATTAGAAACCCATTGCTTCGATTGATGATACATTTTAACTTGATAATTCAAGGATACATCAAAAACTTCACCGCAAAAACGATACAGTTGTGTATTCACCGTGATGCGGAAATGGTAGTTTCGGCTTGGACATCGCAAAAAAATCCATTCCCATAACGACATAAGGTCTTGTAAAAGTAAATGAGGAATGAAATTACAGGATGGAGACCTACGCGGAAAAATGCCTAACCTGCTGCTTTTTCTGGAAGGAAAGAGTACCGTACTTAAGCCTAAGTGAATCGAAAATTATAAGGCGCTGGTGGGAGGTCTAGCACGTAGTTTATTTAACGAGACTCATCTTAAAACCTTCAATATAAGGTACGTGCGACCGTGTCATTGCCATTTTGTTTTACCTTTCTTTTGTTCGTCTTTAAAGAGGCATTATCCGAGATTATAAGGTGCTTTACCGAAAAACAACAGCTTCATAAAATCCTCAGGTACCAAATGACTGTTCCTCGCATGATAATTTTGGTGCAGAAAGTAGAGTTTTCAGAGTGCCGAGAAGTGTAGAGCGATTCTTAAAAGATAAGGCACGTTTCGGCGATTCGTTTTCGTACTGATTAGTAGAAGATCTTGGAATGCATTATTAGAAGAAGGTCGCCATTTTTTTTTCCGCAGCAACTGTAACAAAATTTTCTTTCTGACGTACGTATCTTAATTTTCTCAAGTTCTTGAATTTAATTAATAAATATAAAAGAGTCATTCATAAATTCTGCTATATAATAAGTCATAACTATTCTTTGATGTGAACCTTAAAAGTTTTTGCACATAAATGAACTCATTTACCATACAACAATCTAAAAACTTCATCATGGTTTCTTCATATTAATTATAAACGATAATGATTTAGAATACTCGTGAATTTCATTTTGATAAACGGGATTTTACTCAAACTGAAATTTAATCGAAGAATTATGCTAATTTAGTTACAACTTTACTCTTTTCTTTAGACTGTAAGCTTAATACAGACATTTTCCCTTTTTTAAAAAAATCATTGGTTGTTATCATTTTGTGTTCGGACCAACTTACGAGTAGACACATTAGAATTTCATTCACATACAATTTATGTTCATTCCTAAGAATGTAAGTGACTTTCTCATTTGAGCTAATTAAAAATCAGAAGAAGCGCAGAAATACGTTTTTTGAGTGAAAATATGGAAAAGATGTTTTTTGAAGAACCATTCATAAGATACGGTACAGAGAACAAGTTTTGGGCTCATTCAAAAAGTGGGGATAGTTCACATTCAAAGATTTGTGAAGTTTTTGTTTCTATTTTTTGTGAGTATGTTTACTAATTTATGAATTTTGAAATGTTTACTGATTAATATATTTATAATTCTAATCATGTACCTTGTATTTTTGATTTTTATATTGTAATTGCAGATTCATCATTCCATAAAAGAGATATGCTAGCGATTCACATTTTCAGACTTACGTGATGGCGTTGTAGATTGAAAATCACTCTTCCAAAATATTTAGGTCATAAATAAAAACAAAAACTGTTTTTATAATTGTATTATAATTAAATCCTATACGTTAACTATATCACAATGCTCTAATACAGAATTTCTTAATCTTTACAACTTATTATTCGCTTTCGGAAGCAAAATGCATTCTCTATTTTTCGTCTCGGAGAACACATTTTTTCCACAATACCAAAAAAATCGTAAAATAAACAAAGGAAAAAAAAAAACAGTTATGAATCATAAATAAAAAGAAATTCAATTCAAAATGGTTAGTCATGTATTTTAAGTCAAGATGACTTCCAATCAATATTTGAGCTCAAATATTAAAGAATCTAGAAGAAAGCATATTCAAAGTTTTCGTTTCAGTAAAATTGTTATATACGAAAACCTACATGGGGTCGTGATCCATAATATAAGTAGCTGCACATTAGTATATAAATTTTGTTATAATAATTTCAAAAATGTAATACTTTTTGCAACACAAACTCTCAATGTAGTATAACGGTTAAGTTCCTAGCTTGTGGCGATCGAATTGTAGGTTTCAGTCTTCAACAATGGTTTGGGGCTGGTATACGTTATACAAATTCGCGGTTTTAATATACTCTACGCTTTACTGATGTGAAAGTTTGAGCGGAAGGGATTCCGATTTAGGCTTAAAAATCTCTTAACTTAAATACCCGAGAATACTCGTGCATCGAATTATCGCAGTTTTAGTCTTAACACTAAAATTTAATCATTAATTAGCTTTACAATTTTACACAGAAATTACGTATAATCTATAAACATCTCACGTATTATATGCCTTCTGAGATGAATGAAAACGACAGCCCCTTTCCAGAACAGAAGGGATCATCTTATTAGATAGCAAGGAAAATTATTCAGTTAAGTGGTTATTTAAGCAACTTCAACATGTTAAATTAATGTAAAAGATTGAAGAAAGGCCAACACCATGTAGATATTGAATTGTATCTCTGAGAGATATGAGGTTTAGGGATTTTTAACAACAAAGACTGTTATCCCCTAATTCAAAAAAAAAATATATAAATTTATTCCAAAATTTGTTTCAGTCTGCTTAAAAATTAAATAAAATTGCCATCTGTTGATGGACTAGAAAAATTGCCGCTCCATTCGGTCAAGAGAAAAAAAAATGGCGTCCTCCTAGAAGGGCGGCCATATTCTTTTTTTTTTCACCATATTCATACAATTTCGGACATTGTTGCAAAATGAAATACTTGACAAGATGTATCAACTTCCCGAGAATCTTCAAACTACTGCTCATTCCAAGCATATTCACCGAATAGATGGAATCAAATCAATCACGAGGCAAACACCGACATCTAATCATGAGATTAGCCAGCAACCGAAAATCCAATTCTGCTACAGTCCACCGTTCAGTTGGAACGTTATCCTTTCCGATGAGTTTTGCTAGAAATTCGTGTAATTTTGAATATCACGTTGGGAAGACGTTTCCCGTCATCGACCTAGTTGTAATGCAGATGTGCTTCCGCTCGCCACTGCGATTTTTTTCTTTCTTTTCTTTTTTTCCAAAGTTTATTTGCACAGCAGCGAGGGAT
>BGPR01006851.1:0-19167 GCA_013235015.1 Araneus ventricosus
GAAAAATTAAATTTCTGTATAATTAAATGCTGAAAAGAAAATTTAGAATCATTAGTAAAGGTATATATACCACTACTGCACTATGATTCAATAATAAATATTACAATTATAGACTAAGCAATAATAATTATTAAATATTTTGAAAAATGCAATATGAGTTTTCTCCATTTCTATACAATACCGAACAGGTAACTTAATTTTAACATATTTCTACTGCCCCACTATAATTGAACAGTAAATATTATAATTATTTACTGGTCAATAGTAATTTTTAAAATCAAGAAATATATACCAGTACACAAGTCGCCAAATGCTGGCGATCGCTTGCTTCCACCAATTTCTTTTTTTAAATGAGTTTCTGTAAAAGAAAGTCTGACTCAGGAATATTTAAAAGTATTTACATTCCATCTATAAAAGTACTAAGTAGTAAGTTTCAGATACTAAAACCCTCCGCACTTATGCGCATGCGCCAGAAGGAGTTGATTTCATTAAAATAGGTTTGGAGTGAAAAATGGAGTACGAGCCGTTTACATTTAACTTAGCAGTATATAGAAATATTTTATTTTCATTTATTGATTTGCTGTTTATATAATTCGCTGCATATATGCTAAAAAATACGCGTAATCGGAGGAAGATCTTGACTAAACAAAGAATTCCGGAAAAGAGCTCATCTTACTTATTGCCTGTGTCCCCTTTCCCGAGTAAAATCGTCCAAAAGTGCTAGTCTCGGGTTTTTGAAATGAACAATAACAGGATCATCAGAATATCTTCCCAATGCGACCTAGCTATGAGCAAACTTAAATGAAATGCTAAAACTATCGGCGCTATTCCAAATCCTCCTTCTCTTTAGAAACGAAAGCAATTGCTTACAAAATTCAAATTTAGTTTTTTTTTTAATATTTAAGTTTAATTCAAACTGATCTCCCCTCATATACTAGAATTTTTAACATTAAATTAAGTAAGTAGTTAAGTTTTCTTTTCTTAATTTATTTCACATTAAATTTTTTTAAAAAATCACATTTTTTTTAAAAAACAATAAGGTAATAACAAATGAGAAAATTTTATGACAACTTATGGAAAATATGTTGGCTAATATTAAAATATCATACTTTTAATCACTTAGTGCTTTGTTTAGGAAAATAATTTAGCCTTCAAAAAGGAGGTTTATTTTCTTGAAACTTAATATTCGGTTCATTAAAAATTTCATTTCAATATTCTAACTTTTTTACAGTATTGAGGGTTAATCTATTTCAATGATGTTGAGCTAATTTTATGTTTAAATATTTAAATGCAAACTGAACTAAAAAAATATTTATGCAGACACAGAGAAAAAACAGACACAATTAGAATCGCAATGTTTTTTATTTCTTCATAAATCAAGTCGATTATATACATTAATTTCTTCTCTCAATTTATTTCATATTAAAGATGTAATTAAAACATATTTTGAATTTAAACAAAAATACGAATTTTACACACAACCTATTCCATTTGATTTCAAAAGCCAAATTTTTACATTTAATAATAATTGGCTGCTCATAGGTGGTTTTCTCCCCTCAAAATTAAATATTGGTTTCATTTAATATATTAACAATTTATTTAATATATTAGCTTTAAAATGCATGAAGTGTAAATTTGTTTGCTAGTGATATCAAGATAATTTTATATGATATTATTATGAAAAGTTACCATCTGTTTAAAAGTTTGCAAAATTGGGTTTACACCATTTTTTACACAGTTTATTTATAGTATTTGGATGAAACTGAACAAAATATCCACTTTGTCTTATAGATCTATAAGTAGATGGTGATATGGTTTACTATAAGGGCGAAAGTATCATTATATCTTATGAAAGCCTATGTACATATTTTTTATCTGCAGGAAAATAAACTTGCTCCATAAAAAATTCTTGTGAGCCAATTGCAATCCAAAAATATCAGTGATATTTTTAGATTATTCTTATTCCCAAGCCATATTGCTCAGCAATAAATCTTGAAAAGTACAAAAGTTTTTAAGGAATAATATACATAATAGTAGTATTATTCTTTATGATATCCGTTCCATTTGTAAACGCTATAGTAAATTGCTGAAAAGAAACCAAGATTAAAATATAAAAAAAACAGTTGTGTACCCATTAATTTTCAAGCTATCAGTATAATTTTTTTTCTGTTCAGTCTTCCCCACATACTCTCCCACCTTCCTAGACAATTGCAGTCATCCATGATACTTCTAAGCTTATTCTTATTACCGAGACATATTACTCATCAATAAATCTTGCAAAGTACAAAAGTTTTTAAGTAATAATATCTCATATAGTAGTATTATTCTTTGTGACATACGTTCCGTCTGAAAACGCTACAGTAAATTGCTGAAAAGAAATCAAGATTAAATATAAGAAGAAGCAGTTGTGTAGCTATTAATTTTCACGCTATCAGAGTTATTTTTTTCTGTTCGGTCATCGAAGCTCATAAAATCAAACGACTTTTTTTAAAAATCAAAAGAACTTATAAAAACTATAAGGCTGTTTTAAAATGTTCGTAGTAAACACTATGAATTGGGTGGTAAAAGTTTATTAACCCAGGAATACTCCTCGTCTTTTTATGGAAGAAAAGATTCTCTTCCATTCCTCTCTTTTATCAGTTCCCATATCGTCAACCTGTCTCATTCTCGTTACTTTCTAGTTGTCCTGTTGAAACAGCTGCTGCAATAATCACGAAGATCCTGAAAGTACAAAAAAATTCTACTATAATTCATTTATATAAAATTAATCTCCTTCTATTAAAATCACTGCTTCTTTGTCATACAATATTATTAAGAATGAAATATTCAGGTAAGAGGGTTTCTAATCAATCACTAATAATTAGAATTCCAGGACAGTCATTTAGAATTAAATTAACCTTCTTATGTCAAGTGATGTTAAATAAAGCAGATCAAAATAATTTGATATCCTAAATAAAATATTAGCTAATATGCTAATTAGATAAACATTCTTTATTTAATTTATACAAATGAGCATGAATAGATTAATTTGTATATGGAAAATTTATACATTAAAAATGACTATTAATAGAAACGAGAAGAATCTTTTAAAAATGGAATTGAAGTTTGCAGAAATAAGATGTTTTATAAAGATACTGATTTTATTTATAAAATACCTCGTACTCTTAGTAGAAGTTTGTAATAATAAATAGGTTTGACTTTAAATTGACTACACAGATTCTTAATGAGTCCTTTTATTTAATTGCATTTCACAACAGTTTATTTTTAAGTTAGAAAACTTTGCATAGGATATAACTACGTATATTTAATACAGATTTCAAAAATACTTGTTTAACTTTCAGTAGAAACATAAAGTTTCAAACTCCATAATTTTATCTCGAACCAACTTGTGAAAATCAAAATAACATAAAAATGCTGGAAAACTTTAATATCTAAAGTACAGATATTAATTTATAATACTACTTAAATTATAATATACAATGGTATTTCTATAAACATAATCTCAATCCAATTTTAATTTCATTAACAAAAGAATTATTGCTCGGAAATAATTATGACAGTTAACTATAAATATCCTGATACTAACAAATAAAGAATGATCGATATATTTTAAGGTTATTTTAGTTCTTAAGTCATATTATGCGGCAACATAAAAAGAACTACAAAATTTTTAATGAATACTGCGTACAGCATCAGCAGTATTATTCCATATGATGAGCAGCTTAAAAGTCTACGGGAATTGCTCGAAAAAATATAACGGAACTTCATTATTTTATTTACAGAAACGTAAAAAAATTACAAATTTTTTATTATTGTAAATCGTCTTTGATATAAGTTTGAAACAACATATTAAACTAACCTGTTCTCATCAAGTGGTAACTTGAATAATATCGCATGACATTCGTTGATAGACTATCAGCCTCTTCATAATGTAAAGAATGCTCTTTTAGTTAAATAATAGCAACAATGTCAACAAATAAAATATTTAAGGATAAAATTCCCGTTTATGCAAAGCGAAGACGTCGAACGCCGGAAGAAATTTGGCGCCGACTTGGTGTCCGTTTATAAAGACGGAAATAAAATTGACTTGTTCTGTAGTTGGTGACTGGAGCTGCTGCGATCGTTTATCATTATCCACAGACACACACACAGACCCTCGTACTTTATTTGTTTTGCGAATTTCTTTATTAGGCGCCCTCTCCTAAAAGAAGCACCTTTAAAAAACGCAAGACTCATATATTTAACACTACGCATGCTTTCTAATCTCAAAATTTATATAGGAAATTCTAAATAAATATAGTGGTAATGAATAGTAATCACTAAACAAGGAGTCATTTTGAATTGTACTGTATTGTAATAACTCACTTGTTTTACTGTTGTTAAAACTACGCTTTTAAGAGTTTTTCTCTTTAAATTTGTTCAAAATTCAACATTTGTTTAAAATAGAGTTCTTTCTACTTGTGATGATATAAATGCCATGCCCGACAACAGCATTCCGGCAAAGTTACGGTCAATTGTTATTTTATATTAATGGAAATTCTGAAAAAGAATTTTCAGACATTTAATGGAATTTGTTTGTGAATGGCACGTTGCCACCAATGTTTATTTTATTTCGTGAATTTTCACGATTCATTTGAAATTTTGATTTTTGTTTTAAAGTTCAACATATTTTCGGATATATTTTTGATGAAACTTGGCGAGAATTTTCAAATCAAATTTCTTAAGATTCGTTTATTCTTCTTTTTATAGAAATCAGACAATTAATTCCAGCTATCATTTTTCTAATGTTTTTTAGGATGTTTTAACTGGGGCTCTTGAACTTTGAGAACTTTTGGTATAGTTTAACCCTTTGAGTGGTTAGTATTTTTTATCAACTTGCTTTAAAGTCTTAAAAATTTGCTTTGAAAGTGACAAATTGGATCTTTATGCATTTATTCAAGTCTCTGAAATTTTAAGAATATTTTATCCATAGTAGTTTAAGAAATTAGACATATAAACATGAGTTATCTGCGTTTGAACTCAACATGAGAAATGGTTCCCTCCAAACTCCAATAGTGTGCTCCCAATATGGTTTTAAGAAATTGTGGACCTTTCAGTCATTCCCAAAGGCTGACATGTGTATACTGGATCTTAAGGTTATTCATTCCCCAAATAATTTCTAGAAAGTGATAAATATGCTTACAAACTACATTGCGGTCTTATAGGCCCCTGTCTGCTTCGACATTTTGAGATGTAAGTTAGTGAGATATGGTCCTAAACGTATCTTGAAGGTTTTTCAGACAACGAGACATTTGCCAGACAACATTAAAAAAAGCACCTATACTGTGACTGAGAGAAAAGTTGTATTCTTTCACACAGAGAACGTGTTGTTGGCTATGATAGTGCATGAGAGACAACATTCACGAGAGTTTTGTTACAGGAAGGTACTAAAGATCATGATCTAAAATTTGAAAAGGGAGACTGCTAGAACTTTTAAGACTTTCCCAAAACGTTTTGATGTTACGGACTGCAGTAGGCTGATAGATTGGACGAAATATTATCTCTTGCCTCCTCCAGTGGTGGAAAACTTGGCAATAAAGGCTATTTCCTCAGGTTTGCAAAATGAAACTTTTTCTGCTTATGATTTGTTTAATTCACTGTCTCATACCCTAGTTGTTGAGAGATGAATCAAACTACTCATGTAGTCTGCAGAAAAAGTGTACGTACAAGGAAACAGAGATGGCTACATTAGAGCGACTTTTCTCTCAAGATACACAGTGGCAAAAGTTCATTACAAAAATTAAATTTAACACAACACTCAGAATAAATCAACAGAATTTAGCATACAATAATCTGTTGGATAGTATAGGTGGAACTCAAAGTCCAGCCACTTCCTAGTCCTGAGCTCTGGGTTTATCATTACTGGGGAATTTCTTCTTCATTAAAAAATGAGAAATGGTCGAAGAAACAAAAAATGATGAACTCTTATCAAAATAGAAAGCATAAAAGTTTTCACATTAACGAATTATTCGGAAGCCTTTTACACTTTAAAACACAACGATGCGTCTATTTTGGAAGCTGTGAAAACCTGAAATTTTCACCTAAATTCTAAAATCTTAGGCCTACTGAGTGAACTCAAATTGTAACGCGAGGTTTTCAGATATAATCTTCCTGTCATCAGAAAGCTTAAATGCAGTATTTAGGCGCTATTAGAAACAAAAACGCGTGTTTTGTATAATTCTAACATTAGTGAAAATATTTGAGTTTTGTGTTTTTTTTTCAAATTTCGGTTCTTTGCACGAATTGAAGATTCAATATATAATTATTTCAATATTTTTCCATTGATTGGCATGCAAATACGCAAATTTGAGTCTTATTAACATTCCATATTCGAAAAATCGATTTTTTTTTCGACCACCCTATTGTATACTCCCAAGTTCTTACATAATTAAAAACTACAGTGAAGAAAATAAAAAATAACCAAATTTTCTTCTTATTGGCCTCCGCACCCTTTAACCCCGTGCGTTCCGTAAAGAACGCAAAAACTAGAAAACGATGGCCGAATAAACTCATCTCTTCCCTTGTGATTCCATTTGGAAGGGAAATTTTCAATTTTGCATTGTGGTCCCATCTTGTTAAACAAGCTCAAAATAGAAATTTTCTAAATTGCTGTTTACTTTGATGAAAATATAGATGAAAAAAATATTTTTTAGGTATGTGTTATATCAATTGCGTTTGTATAAAGTTTATAATAAGATAAAATGTGAAGAAACACTCTGAACTTTTATTGATAATAGTTTCTTTTATAACATTTCTAGCTGTTCCTGCCCACAAGAGCCTATTACCATGAAGAATTATCACATTAATTTCCTCTTTAAGTGGATGAAAACATTGATAACAGTGTGGCTGTATTTTTGCCACTGATGCCTGGAAAACAAACAGCACACATGCAGACAGCGGAGTAGCACTGCTTACAGAGTAAATAGAGGAACTATATATTACCTTACCAGAATCATGAAACTTGAAAATTTCCTTGAGGGTGGTACAAATACTGTTGCAGCAGAATAAATACCTATGCTCATTGGCTGGTAAGGCAGCTGCTTAACCACTCGTAGATTAGGATTTTACACCTCCAACTAAGTTGAAATAATCTATTTCATATGTTATCACATGTTAGATCCTTTATCCCGTTGTAGTAAGCATGATGAGTAAATTGTTTGCTAATGAGGTTAAAGCAGAATAATAGCCTCTCAGACGGTCGAAGGAAAGCACAGAGAAGCTATTTGCAATTAGTTTAGTTTAGCTATATTAACGTCCTGTCTTGAAGCAACACTAGAGCCCTTCTGGGACGGACCTCATAATTTCGACCGCAGCCAGAAGACAGCGTTATTTGCAAATTACATACGAATCTCTCCAAACCTGAAACAACGGGACATCACGAAGAATGGAAAAGAGACTTTGGTCGATAAGTGAATATATGTTTCTAAACTTACATGTTTCTGTTTTGTGATGTCATCTGCTGAAGTTACATCATGCGACGTCATTATCTACAGCAGTTAGATAAATGCTCTGCAGGTCAAAATTATAAACAAAAGGAATTTTCATTTTGTTTTAATTATAATTTAACTAAGCATAATTTTGCTTTAATAAAATAAAGGTGAATATAGTGCCTTGAATTTAGTGTGACTCTTATAAAATTTGGTGCGTCATAAAATTTGGTGTCTCATTCACAGGTCGGACTGCGCCCACAGGCAACCCGATCATAGGGGATCGGATTGACCATAGGTGGGGTCCGGTCTGCTGTGCCCCCTCCTCACCCCGCTTTCAAAACGAGGTCTCCCTGCCCTAATTTTCCTAGAATAACTGCCACCCACACTCCCCTTCCTCATTTCGTGGTTTTTACTCTGGTCCGAGAGGCTCGTTCCCCATAACCAATATATTGTATTTCAGTTTTATGGCATATTGGTCCGAAAAAATATTAAACCGGTTGAAAATGTACCTTTTACCCTGGTCTACACCATTTCTTATCGGAATCTTACTTTGACGAAACGCTTTGTCACACTGTGTTGAAAGAAAAACCGGTGAATATGTCACGGTTTTATTTTTATTCTGAACAGCAAATTTAAATTGTGATATTATACCTATAATATCACGATTTATGTGTATTTCGCTAAAATGTCAGGAAAAAAAAAAGAAAAATCAGGTATGCTTTATAGGAAAAGAAAGGCACGGATAGCGGCAGAAAACGAGAAGCATGCGTCTGTTTTGAAAAAGATTCATCAAAATAGAAAATATTGAATCCAGAGAAGGTCTGTCAACATCAGTTGAAGACAGATCTTTAACTTCAGAAAACTTTGAGAACGACAATATAACGTATTGTTCGAACCAAGAACAAGAAGTTTCTGCGAATTCAACACCGCAAGTAATTTGGTTATTATCATTCTGGTACGTTATTTTAAAATTTTCAGAATTAAATATCTATTTTTTCGATATTGACAATGCCAACATTTTAAATTGTACAAAAATTCTATATATTAAAATCCCATATATAAAATTGTAGTTATTTTTTTAAAATTATATTTATATATTACTGAGAAGAAGCTTAAAAGTGCGCAATGGGTTAAGTTATATCAAAAGTTGTGTTGGTTTTGTTTTAACATTTTTGTACTCCTTCTGCATGATTATTCAAAAGAACTGAACTCATATGGTTTGGGTAAGCTAGATAAGATTTAACAAGTTAACTCATTTACGAGGACCAAGTGGGAGATCGTGCAAAGTTGCAATTACTTGAACCAGAAGCAGTAGGACATTTGAACGTCTTAAATGACTGCGAAGAACCTAGCAATAAAGAAGACACCAAAAAATAGTTTGCAAACCGAAAATACAGACAACAATACAGAGAGTGATAAGGTTTGTTGGATTTTAACATAAGCATTACTCTTGAAATAATAATATTCAAACTGTTTTTTGAAAAATCAAATTTGTATGCATAAAGTTCCCATACATTTTTTCCAATCAACAGAAAGTGCTAAACATTAGAGGAAAACTTGTAAAACTACAAACTATTTTCACAGAATTTCTTTTCTTGATAAGTTTGTGATTTTTAAAAAAATTGTAACACGGCTAAAAAAAAGTAATAAATCAAGGTTTCACATCGATAAGCAAGGTATATGGTCAGGGCCGGATTACCAAATAGGCAACTGCGTATGGGCTCTACAACTTTTGGGAAGCCCCCGATATTATTATTTTTTAAAATTATTTTCAGGGTTTCCATTTGATTTACAAGAAGTGTGTTCTAGAACTTACTGAACTTAAAATCCAGTGTCGTTTAAATTCAGAACATTACTCTTGGAATATTTTCAATCTTTTCGAATTTATTAGCAGATCAGTGGGTCACATGCCAACAATCATGGGACACTTTGTATTAGAATATTTAAATTGTGTTAAAAAGTTTTGTAATTTTTTAACCATTTTATTTAAAATTTCAGTTTGTCATATTGTTTGTTGCTCAAAAACTGCTTATTTAGATATTAAATTTAAGTCAATAAGGTTATCTAGTTTTGAAAGTTGGGGTGGGGGCCCCAATACTTACATTGCTTATATTGCCCTCCTAAGCGTAAAAGGCGTTTCTCAATATTTTTTTTTAATTTTCAGATTTTGCCTACTTAGTAATGTTTGTGACCTTCCTGAGATTATTTCTAAGAAAAAGGCCGTATCTTATTAAAAGATAGTAGAAATCCACTAAAGAATTATGTGCATATTATAAAACTAACGCAGTGATTTTTTCTGACTCTACCAGTAACTGTTGCTACTGGCGAGAAAAATTTTTCGAAACTGAGACAAGCATGTCGCAGGAGCGACTAGTTGGTTTGGCAACCATATTAATTGAACGGGACCTTCTGCAGAAAACTGATATTGAGAATATAATGAAAGATTTTGCAGATAAAAAGACGAGAAAAGGGATTATGTGAAGATAATTTATAATATTGTGTACAAAAATCATATATTTTTAAAGCAAATTTTTTTAATACATTATTTTAGTTTCTGTAAGACTTCTTTATATTCTCAAATATATCTGAAATTAAAAAATTCTGTCCATAACATTATTAAGTCGTATTTGCAGGTAAAACATACATATTTCTAAGCAAAGTGTTGTTGGAAATTTAAAATATAGTCAGTATAGAATTAAAAAATTACGTTAGTTTTGGGGGGGGACCAAATTATTGTCTTGCCCGGTTGGTAAAATTACCTCTGGACACCTCTGGATGTCAAAGTTCAATAACATGTCAGAGTACCAC
Source organism: Araneus ventricosus (assembly GCA_013235015.1). Classification (NCBI taxonomy): domain Eukaryota; kingdom Metazoa; phylum Arthropoda; class Arachnida; order Araneae; family Araneidae; genus Araneus; species Araneus ventricosus. Next base: position 10,278 of record BGPR01006851.1, read on the forward strand.
AAGATTCGGAGATCAAGAACACCGTATTCCGAACGGCATCGTAAAAAGTTAATTTTCAGGTCCATAGAATAAGCAGGAGACTGAAAGGAGTGCCCGAAAGGTTCCGAAATTCGACGAACCGAGATTTCGAAAGCAATTGCTGGTTCTCAGCGAACGTTGCCAAAGTTCGAATCAATTCTGAATTATTAATCAGAGCTGGTCACACAGCTCTTTTCTACGCTGCCGAAGTTTGACACACGTTCGAGACTCCCTAATCGGCTGTTGTCACCGCTCTCCTCTTCTTTCAGTTCAATATCCCCATTTTGTTCGTACCTGAAGGGGTGGAGTTTCGCCTACCTTTCTTTCCACTGGTCAACCGAACCTGCTCTCCGGCCAACGACTAATCACCTATTCCCCCAAAGGTCAATTTCGGCCGTGGGATCTTTCCTGGATATTCTAACCACAAGAGCTGTGCAGGTGTATCATGAAAGTAAACCGCTAATCTAGTGATAGCCGGTCCGCATACACTGTTTGACAGTTATTTATTCTGTGCATTGTCAAAGACCTCAGTTTTGCAGGTGCTATTTTTGCTAATGTAATTTTAATGACCACTGTGTGTGGCTTGCAGTTTACGGTCTGAGTGAAAAGTGGTCGACTCTATTCTCGTGGGAAAATGTCCTCGTGGGAAGGGGATAACATCACATCATGTACTTCTTAGCACACCATTACGATTGATCAGTTTTATAATGTTGAAATTTATTTTTTCAATTCATTCATTACATTTGACACAGATTTCCTGTGAGTATTGTGTAAATTTGTCTTCTGATTTGTATATTGATTATCATTTAGGATTCAGTTGTTTTATTACATTATTTTAATTTTGTTATTGATTTATATATGAGACATTTTCTTTCCGATTCGAGTAATGCGTACATATTATTATTCATATTTAATTCATTTTGAACACAGATTCCGTATCAACTGCAAAAAATTATTCTAAAATCAATGGAATATCATTGAAAAAGTTTTTAAGCAGTATTATAAAACAACGGCGCTGAACACCCTTTGAAGAAGATTTTATCCGCTCACAAAACACGCCTTTAAATTCTAGTAGTCATTTTTTAATAGTCCGTTATGAATTGTCCTATTCCTTCATCAGAATGTTCTCCTTAAGATAAAGCAGCCAAAATAAAGTCACTGAGTGCAAAAATAACCAGAAATTTTTTAGTTGTATCTTATCATAAAAAATATTTTTTTATTAAAAGCATTTCTCCCTTTTCCCCCATAATTAACATGGTTAGACTGCCATTGCCAATTAAATCAACATTCTTCTGTGAGGTTGAGTTTATTAATTATCTGGAATTAATTTGATATAAATATTTGATAAAATCTAAAAAAAACTAATAGGATAATATTTCTTTTTTATTTATTTAACTATCCGTTGGCTTAACTTTCTGTGAGGTGAAGTACCCATATTTTTTGTGCCTAAGTGCGAGTTTTACTGCGAAATGTGTGGAACCTTTAGTAGCTTCATGGCTCCTTACCACCTTTTGTATTGCCAAATAGGTTAGTTTGACAAGCTTTTCCTTACGCCTAAGCGAAAATTTAACTTTTAATCTCACGGTTGAATTACTCCCGAACGTGTTTGCTTCTGTATTGCGACGGACCGAAGGTAAATTCATCGTGAAAATCTTAATTAGATATATTGTAAAATCTCTGTTAATTATAAAAAGATTTCTTTTGAAATGAAATCGAGAAATGCTGTAAAATTATGCCATATAAAATTATTGATTTATTTATAAAATAATTACGCCTGTGTTTAAAAATAATAATGTAATTTAAGCTAGAGATTATTAGTAATTTCATTCAATTTTAAAAAAGGCTATTTTTACCTTAAAAAGCTCGATATAACAACTGGCATATACTTTTATTACTTTCATACTGTATAAATTCAATCACAAACCACGTCAGCTAAATCCAAACAATTCAAAAATGATAGAAAATATTATTTTATCATTAGGGGTATATTGTACACCATTGTAATTTACAGCGATGTTTGTATTTTAATTCACAGTTTAAGGTAATATGACCTGAAAAAAATTAATATAAACTGAAACTTGAAAATCATTACATCTAGTCAATATAACACATAAATAAATATAACATTCCATATAGCACAATATTAGCCAATAATATCGATTGGATAATTTTTATTCAGTCATATTACTCGGCAATAAATGCATAAAAGTACAGCAGTACAAATATTTTAAAGAAATAAAACAGAACGTAACAATCAGCAGTTTCGTTCTTTATCAAATCTAGTCCATTTTAAGATAGTACACACTTAACTGAGCGAAAAAGAATCGTAATTTTGTATATATATATAGAACACCTGAAATTTACAAATTATTTAAATCACGTTTGATGATCTCTTCACATCCAGAGGACTCTGGAGTCGTTCTCTTATAAATGACAAACAACAACCTAGGAATCAAAGATAATTATAGTCAGTAAACTCCCAAGCTGTTCGTTTGAGACCTCTGAAACGCCATTCCTTAATTTTTCACACATTAGGCGCTGCTCGCTAACAGCACCTTATTAAAGACCTTTTATCTGCAGCGAATGCCACATAAGGATTGAATTATATCAAGAAGTATATAAAGAATTTTAAAAAACAGAGAAAGTGGTAATAACTAAATGTAAGTGAACTCTTAAAAACAAAATGTAAGAAAAGTGGTAAAAAAATTTCGGTAAAATATGCGATTTAGATTTTACGTCAAGAAATAATGTATTTTTACGAATTAAAATGTACCGAATAATTAATGTAATTAAAAATGCTTCAGAAGTATTCGACACAATTATTGGTTGATGAGAAATATATGCAATGTATTAAATACCAAAATAGTCATAACCATCTTCTATACGCTTCTCCGTATTTCATGAAACTTTCGCTAGAAAGGGAGTTGAAATTGAAAAGTATGAAAAATTAATAAAGAAAACATATTGCTTGTTAAAATTACATATTGTGCATGATGCTTCCAAAGATACTTTATAGAAATGTTTAGCGTCTGACTACAGTGTTAGGAAATGTTCCTTTCGTTATTGTTTTTGTGTAAATCCTCATAATGAAATCATTCACTTTTAAATTGAACAGATAAATGCGACAGACTATGGTGACATTTTTTGAATAGAGATAAATTTATTGTAGAGATATATCTGTAATCAATGTAAAGAAAATTTGAAACCTAATTCCACATCAAGAGATCGATTTCTGAGTTCAGCTTGCGGAGTTATTTCCTTTAGCTTTTCAAAGTATTAAAACTCGAAGACAGCGGCGTAGCTATAGGGTAGCATAATTGTGAAAAAGCTAATGTCTCCGATTTGAGGTGTTTTACTTTGTCTTTGGCAATGTCTTACGCTCCAGGTCTGAAAATTGAGTTCGCTTTAAGCATATGCGGATAGGCCATATATGGTTTTTCACGCCCTTGTTCCAAGCAATTTTAATAAGTGCGAAATATTTTTAGGAAATATTAAGTAGGAGAGAAATGTATATGAAAATTCAAGACGGAATTTACAAAACTGCGTATTTGAGTTTATTGTTGGAGACAGTTTCTCGCATACGGTTGAGGCTATTTGTTTTAACAGGACTCCTTTATCAAAGGATAAATACTCTACGACTGTGGCGTAACTCTGGGAAGATAAGACTCCCAAAATACAAGTGGGCCTGACCTGAGGTGTTTAACTTAATCTCTGCTATTGTCAGAACTCCAAGACTGAAAAATAAACCCCATCATGAACATTTGCTCGGTGGGGAGGTTGCACACTTTCTAGAATATAAATATGAAAAATATACTATAACCCAATTGATACTAAGCAGTAGTCTCGGAAAAAAAAGCGAAAACAAGAATAACAAAAAATATACACACAATGAATCTGGTGCGCGCATACGAAGCAGCTTCCAGGAACACAATGACAATAGTACAAAAATTAAATAACAAAAATAAAATCTATCACAGGACAAAATCAAGACGATAATAATAGTAACAAAAATAAATAATAAAGTTAAGAAGATTACGCCAGAGGACTTTCTCAAAGGTCACCCCTGCTGGTATTCAAAAATTCAGCATTGGGATAATTTTCTATTCAGAAATTGACTGTCGTGTGAAAGGATATGGTTGCTCTGTGACCTGAATTAACCCAAAATTGAAAGGAAAAGAAAAAAACTTTCCTAAAAATACATCAATATGTCTTTTTATAACAAAAACAAGAAGAAAGAAAAGAGAAAGAACCTTACCTTCTACCCCGCAAACAACATCAAAAGTAACATCACGCACGTCCAACGCTACAGATTCGAAAAATGGCGCCGAAATATATACAAAAAAGAAAGCAATGCTTGGTATAACTAAAGTAATTGCAAAGTCTCAAGCCTTTTTGTATTAAAATTTCATAGTTAGAAATATTTTTTTGGGAAACCGTTGAAATGTAAACTATTAATAAAACTGTCTTTCGTCTTTATATAAGAGGTATGATTATTTAATTTTTTTAAATTCTGTTAATTTGAGCGAAAAGAGTACTTTCATAATCTTGAAATTAAGATTAGTTGAAAAATTGCATAAAGTAATGGCTCTGAAATTAAAACCGTCTCTTTTGTCATATACACCTACCGAGACATCCGTATCTGAAATCTCAATTACGAAATCCAAATATTTACATTTATTATCATTACTATCAGTTTTATTTAAATTAACATCTTCAGGATAGGTATTAACTAACGAATGAAAGTCATCATAATTAAATAATATTAAGTCGTCTATATATGTGAAACCAAAAATAAGCTTATCTATAATAAAATTTCTTTCAATGGTGTGAAGAAAAACATTAGCTAATGCACTCGAAAAAGAGCTACCCATAGGTATACCCCAAGTCTGTCTGCAGAAGCATGCACCGCGAAAGAAAAATTTAAATAATCACAATAAATAAAAAAAAGTAAAATTTCTGAACTCAGTTCATTTATACATCAAAAAGACTTTTCTGAGTTGTTTGACACCAAAACAGAAATTATATTTGCATGTCCGATAGTGACGCAAACCAAAGTTCGGAGTTATTTTTAACTCCACTCGGCGTTACGATATTTCTGGAGTTTTATATTATAGATGAGCGGTAATAATCCTGTATGCAATAAGTGTGGTTGGGACCACGATGTTACAGCATGGAAAAGTTTTGAATGGGTAAGAAGTAGAACGAGAAAAAAAAGAAAGGAAATTTATTGATATATTCCGTTCTTGCGTGGACTTGAAGAATCGTAAAAAATGACGAAAATCAAACGTTTTTCAGTATCTCTTATCATTTAAAAAATTTCTATCTTTCTGTTTATTATAGCACTAGCTGTTAATTTCTCATCCTCTTAAGAGAAATAAAATTCATTTTATGAAATTATTTTATGTTGAGGATTAGGAACCAAGAAACGAATTTTTTCTGTTTTCTGGAGAGAACAAGGTAAGAAAATTAGCACAGTGGTTAATTCGAATGACCTTGATTGCCCGCTAGTTTCGAATGGCGGGTGGGGGGAGGATGATTGGAAATAATTTCTTTTTTCTATTGTTATGACTAATTCTACAAAGAAAAGTATAAGTATTTTCGCCTATAGTGAATCGCCTAATAAAACTTAGATTTTCACCGCTGTATGAAGTAGATGTTATTGGATGTTGGATCTAAACTTACCTAATAAAAATAAGTCATTACTGGAATTCCAGTATTGTTTATATACCAAGAGAGAAGTTGACCATCACATTACGACAATACTCAGGAATAAAGGCAAAAGTTATTGCAAAGATATTTCTATGCACATTGCAAAGAAAATTCAAAAGCCAACCGAAGATCAAGAACTGGACATCAAGATTCGGAGTTATTTCCTTTACAGCCAACCCAGCTGTTTACAGTATCAAAATCCGAGGTAGTGGCGTGACTATATGTTGGCAGGACTCACAAAGTGTACGGGGTCGTAACCTGAGGTATTTTAAATAGTCTCTGCTACTGTCCTATCTAAAACTCGAGGTAGTGGCGTGACTATAGGTTGGTAGGACCCACTTTATGCACGGGGTCGTAAACTGAGGTATTTTAAATAGTCTCTGCTGCTGTCCTTTCTACTATGGCAGAAAAATGAGTCCCAATCTTAACATTTGCGAAGGCCTCATATTGCCTAGAAAATGTATCCTAAAAATTCGAAACTGATTTTACAAGACAGTGCATTAACAAATGCTGTTGAAAGTAATATCTAATATTTCAATGAACATAAATGTAGCAATTGAGGCCTTAATATGTTGTTTATGATATTTGAATTCTATAGTGAGAAAGTGATTCATCTGTTCACTAAGCCATTAAAAATGTTTTTAGACGATTTACCCGTGTTTCTTCGAAAGTGATGTTATTTTGATATTATTGGTTAATTGGGCGCCAGTTAAGAGAGATTTTACTGTAATGTCTGCGTATAAAAAAAGTGGCCATCCTTTTATCTGAGATGGATCGCAGCGCTAAAAGTAGAATCTTGGAGATTGTTCCTGAGCAATATGACAGAGAGAGAGGCTGGTTTACAGGGTGATTATTAATACACCACTATGTATGTTATTATAATGAATTTTTCGGAAGTAATATGTACTGCTTATTAGCTAAACTGACCATGCGGTATTATTTTAAATTAACAGCATCGCCCCTTATGCTGAATGTTGAAAATTAAAAACGTGATTGTATTAACTATATGATATGTATTATTACGTCACAGCTAGTAAAGTTCAGTATTAACATATAATAAAGAAGTTTTTGCTAAAGCGTGAATACATTTTTGAAGTACTTAATAAATTGTAATAATTAAAATTAATTTGTAGTGTTTGTAACGACATAGGCATGGGATTACTGAAGTTACAAGCGGAGCATATATAAGCTTGGTGCGAGGTTTGACGTGGAGCGAGTGTAAACTTTTAAATTTTAGTTTAAGTTCGACTTTAAAATCTTATTTTTATCTGCATTAAAGAAAGTGATTCTTTGATACTCTGGAGACGAAACCGAGAATTTTTTCTTTTATTCTCTACTGGCTAAGTACGTCAAAAATTTCAATTTGTGAAGAGGCATGAGTGAAACCAAAGACATTTTTAAAGAATATATTTAATAGTACAATATTATTCTAAAAACAATACAATATGTTCATTCAAAATTATTTTTCAAACTCTAGAAGACGATGAAAATAAAAAAAATTATTAACGTTTCTGTCAAGAATAACTAAAACACAAACAGAGATTGAAAAAAAAATCATCTGAAAACTTGAATATACAAAACATAATTCTGTTCTAATATGTATTTTCGCCGTACAACTACCTCTAACATTTGTTTTGGTATAATGTATTGTATCCCAAAAGTCTGACAAGATAGCAATTCAGACTGAGCAAAAGTGCCTAGCACTGGCACTCATGTCCACAAAACAATCTTGATCTAACAAGATAGAAATATACAAGGACTATTTTATCGTGAGATATTTTTGACCGTTGGATAGGATGTCAGAGATCGGTTGAGTTACATCCATTACGTCCAAATCTTACACCTTTGGATTTCCTTTTCTTGAGCCACTTGAAGTCATTGGCATAAGTGACATTCATTAGATTGTGGATCTAAAGGGGGCATTCCAGAAATATGAGATACGGAATTAAAACCACTTTAATTTCAAATATATTCACTAAAGCTACTTTTAAAAAAGTTAACAACCCATTTATAATACGCATTATTAAGCATCATCTACACTATTTACTTTAGCAGAATTACTTGCATATTTTAATTTTTGATCTGAAGACTAATCATAGATTGAACAAATTAAGGCGATCTTTGACATTATGAACAATGAGGAAATGAAAGACATTCTATCTTATTTTTTAAAATATGCATTTCCTGCCGCCATTAATAATTATTTGTTTTTGGAACTAATTACCAATTTAACATGATAGCAAATAGAGGGATGCAAAGGTCCTCACAAACACATTACCGAGAAATCTCTAAAGGATGTCAGTTGAAGTAACATTTCAACCGCTGGGAAACGTAATAGGTAATGTAATTCAGCACATAATGCATATTTCTTGCTACAATATATTCTTTGACTACCCGTTGTTTTTCCTGCAGCAGGAAAACTCCGCTAACTAAACCGCCAAGACGCATTTTACGTTCATTTGGTGAATTTGAATTAACTGAATTCGCATTTTATGTTAAATAGACATATGTATAAAATGTCATTTCGATCAGCAAATTATCTGATTATTATTAAGATTATGCATCCATTCAAATTTTCATTTATTAATTATTTTCAAAAGCAGAAAAAATTGATTGTGCTTCTAGAACATCTTTGAATGCAGCAAAGAAGCAGAGGATTCGGTTAAGTGTATATTTTCATTACGTTGATACCTGCATTTTGACACTAGATTTACGAACTGTTTAGACACAACATACACGAAAATAAAATCCTTCTTTTGGCACTTTTTCCGTTTGACACTTGCATTGAATTTGCCCTATACTATGGAGCCATCCCGAGAACGATGATAATAAGACAACTTTTCAGGGCATGGTCTCGGTGTGGTAAATTGGGAGGGTAATGATTCTAGGTCCTATTTCATGATGAAGTTGTGATTCTATCCTGAGGATCTATTCCGTTTGTGGTCCTGTTCTAATAACAAACAACCCTCCATGGCGGCTGCTCATTCAAATTTATTTTTGCTGCTTAGAGCTTGTCAACAGTTTTTATAAGAATCATATTCTATAGATTTAAATAAGTGAAATTAAAACTGCTTTCTTTCGAGAACAATTTATTTATATATATATCGACTATCCTATTAAAATTAACATTTGTATATTAATTTATGTATATTTTGACTTTATT
>BGPR01006851.1:19774-57964 GCA_013235015.1 Araneus ventricosus
ATAACAGAACGTCTTATTGTAATAATAGAGCTTCTTATTGCAATAACCTAACTCTAATAAATAGGGATTACTTTTGGCACGGAAAATAATTACGAACTGTATTTAAAAAAATGAACGGGTCATAAAGCGTTTGAGCACATGTTCTGAGCATTTAACACTTGAACAGATCTCCCAGGAGTTTGACGATGGGTGTCGAACCGATTGTCTTACTGAAAAATATCGCCTCTATAATGTCTGGCGGTAACTGTCTCAAAGAAGGCAGGAGAAGAAGCAGCCTCCCGAACCTGAAATAAAGAAGCGAAAAAACAGTTTTAAGAAGATGCATGATTCCAATAAATGCCAATTAGTTGTTAGTATGATTAATACAAACATAATGAGATTAATATTGGGTTGAGAACATTTCGGACTATTCGGTGTTGTGCAGCACCTTCAAAGCTACAATATATTTACTCAAAATTGTGCCCAACAAAAGCAATACAAAAACGAAGAGTTCGCCAACATTTTTCTGAAAAAATTAAAATTGTATGCCATTTTGGCTGCCTAAAACTCGGAATTACAAAAACGCAATATAGCCCGGGAGAACAAGCTAATTTTGCAGCAAAATTTTTAAAACTTTGTTTTCGACATTCTTATACTCCTCACTTTTAGTAATCGATAAGTTTTACACCCCCCTCAACTTTTAATTCCCAATCGACCCCACTGACCATGACCACACCATAGCAAGCACTTTGTTTTTCACATACTCCTCATCATGTCGGATTAAGATACATTTGGAGTGTACGCACGTGACAAGTTTCAGAGAACATAACGTTGTGCACTCTCACTGCTTTCATGTCTTTATCTATCAACAGAGAATCGTACGAAAAGGACAATATTACATCAGTAATAGGCCGAAAAAATAAGAAAATATTTCAGCATACTTTTATGAATGCCTTGTGTGCTCTTAAAAAAGCTGTATCTTAAGGAGTAGGAATGTTATCCCTCCAACTTTCTCGCATACTTATAGCGCGTGTCAGTCTCTTGGGATATTTTAAAAAATCGTATCGAAAGTTTAAGTTTGATTGACGGCTTCCAGAAATGGAAATAGGAAAAATTTGGTGTAAAGATCATATTCCGAATTTCAGCCAAGTTTCGTGTTAAATGTTTTGGTTATCGCAGAGACAGTGAACCATGTAGAGATGGTGATAAAACGTTATGCTAAATTTCATTCATCTAACTCCCTGTGTTGTTGAGTCATTACTATCGCGTGCACAAGGATGATAGGCTGGCAAAAACCTGCTATTCTGTTTTGACTGATCAAAGAAGAGGAGGTACTCTTTAGTCATCACACTAATGACGTAGTAGACAAAAGTGGTCAAATGGAGCTTGAATTTTCGTTCCCGAAAAAACTGAGGCTTCACCTTCAACAGCCTTTGTTAACTACGAAGAGTGATACTTTTGTCTTTTGGAAGCAGAGTAAAAGTTGTAGACTAGTTTTGTCATTTATAGCACTAGAATACATATTTTTGGTCGGAAATTCTGTGGATTGCAAAATATTGGTATTGTGTTTGAATGATATTGTTTTCTTGGAGAGGAATCAACTCACAGGTCAACACCCTGCTGAAAGAGTTTTTACGAATAGATTGGATGATAGATAGTGGCCAATGGGCTGATTTTCTTTAAAAATGTAAGTAAAAATTCCCGTACATGAGATAATTTTCTTTTTTTAAAAATCGAAAATCGACTACTTTAAAAACTGGTAACTTTACGTGGGTTTAACTGCTAGATTTAACTGGAGGTGAAATAAAACCGAAAAGCCAAAAACCGGTTATTTTTACAATAAGAATAGGCGCATACGTACAATTTTTAATCTGGCAACTGTTTAGTTGCATTTTGAAGGTCTATGGGATCAAGTTAGAGCACTCATACGAGTCCAGTCAACAAAGGAAAATTAATTAACTTGATTGAAAGATTGAGTGATTGAAAATTAAAACAGTAATTGATTTTAGTTTGAGTGCACGCCCTTTGTAAATTAAATGAATGCACAAAATCTCAAATTACTCTGAAAGTCCACCAATGAGTAAGGACCTCAAGGTATTTGTCTACATTGCCTATTTAATAAACCGACCCTGAAAGCGAATCACGCGGAAGAAGAACATATTTTTATTTAGAATTTTTTTACCTTTTTCGTGATAATTTGTATTATTTATGTCGCTTAATATCTCATGCCGAGCAAAAGGAATCTTAAAGGTGTTAATGGGTGACTTCGCTTTAAAATACTGACGGCAATCCAGATGCTTGCACGAAGACAACAACGGCTTCCAACTCTGAGAAACTCTGAAAGAGCATTTCGTCTGAGGAAAATACAACAAGTACCACCAAAACAACTAGCTTTAATAATAAAGAAATGGCAGCAGAGAACTCGCGCATTTTCACAACAGGAACGGTTGAAAAATAGCATTGAAAGAAAGCGAGTGCAAGACATGCTGCCAATGACTCATTGTAGTGCAAGGCGTTTGCAAACAGATTGTAATGTGGAAACAGTCTGTTGACATCATATACAAAATCCTATTGTCATCTACATATGTCTCAATTAATACAAAGCACACAGAGAACGAATAAGGTTTTTAGTTTTTGTCAGTTTACGTTAAAGCACGTAGTTTGTTTAACATTTTAGTTAAAGGTAAAATTAAAATAATGCCAATAAATTAAGCCAAAATTGCCAAGGCTTTATCAAGACAGCCATATTATCCCTAAATATGAACCAATGCATTATGCAAAACAATGTAGAAAATGATTTGAAAGTTTATTATAGCTGTGATACCGTACAACCCGACGATGGAACTTACAATAATTTATATCTTCTAGAATTACTCACTTGTTTAAACCAATCAGACTTTTGTTAACAAAAAATTAAAAGAAAGACACTATTCATATTGACATTTAAATGCTAAACACGGCTTAATCAATCGTTACGCATCTCCAAACAAGATATACTGTCACTGCTCGGCTGTGTGCTTTGATAAATTGTTCCGCGAACTATTTTCAAATTGAATATTGATAACAAATTCGAATTTGGTTAATTTCAAACTGAAGGGTGCACAATGAAAATTGCATTTACCCAAAAGTTCGAATTAAGAAAAATTGGGTTTGAAAACAAACACAAGCGACAACGGCATTTTTTATTCTAAAAACAGCAATAAAGATTTATTTATAATATTTAAAAGTTTTACGAATACTACATAATTAATTAATAAACATTAAACAATTTTGATTCATAAAGTAATATAACTTATAATTTTAAAACTTTTATTAATTCCGACAAATATGTAAGTAATTTAATAAAGAAATATATGTGCAGCACTTAAAGTACAAAAATTGTACAATAAAACTTTAAAGTAAATTACAATAAAACTTTAAAGTACTTTTAATGATTATTTAATTAAATACATAGAGCAGCAGCCAGGCGAGAGTTCTTGAGTTAATTTTGGGCCATAAAAATAATTCGTTGGCACTCATAAGATACGTATTTAATTAACGAAAATAATTCAGAAATGAACACAGTTTTCAGTTTTGACTTCAAATTAACCAAATCAAGTTCTAATTATAGTCTTATGTATGTAACTCTCCTATTACTAGTAATGATCTTCAAAGCATTTGGTAAAGAAAGAGATCATTGAAAATGAAAGTTCGCCATTGAATCTATTGATTGAAATGATGGCTTCGTAGGAATATGTTAGCTGAAAAAGAATTTGAGAAAAAATAAATTGTTTCATTATAAAAAAAATCATTTTGAGCCTCCTAGCGCGCGCGTAGTCCAAGTGAGAAGGCAGCGATGGAATACAAAAATAAAGAGTAGAAAGATTAAAATATCGGATGTATGCGCACCTCTTGCAACTAAACAGTTTAGTTGCGGTACAAGCAACCCGACGAAACTGTTTGGTTACCGAAGGAATTGCACGTATGCGCCTAGCCTATCACCGTATCTGATATTTTATCTGACCTTGGAAGTCTACGATACCTAGGCGGTTATTTTTCCGAAGTGCGCTGGCCGACAATGCGGCAACGAAACTTTCTCCTCATCCAATATGATCACTTCTAGACTTAACCAAAATGAAAACTGAATTCGCAAACACGATCAGGAAACAGTTGCTCATTGAAAACTTGCTTTTAAAACCAAATCGGAAAAAAATCATTTCAGGCCTAAAGAAGTCAAGTTCTCTTAACTCAGAACGAGTAAACAAAGGTTTTAATTTAATACATGCATTTGGCTATCCTCAAAAGGAAAGCCTTTTAAAAAAGCTGCAACTATGTAAGAAACATTAAATGACGCGTTTTTAAAATTTATAAATAAAAAATTTTAAAATTAAATTAGTGGTAGACTGGGAGAATGACAAATTCCTTATTTATGTAATTAGTTATCTAAATAAGAAAGTGGTAGGTCTTGCAATAAATATTGAAATAACTGAGTCTTAATTCTCCCTCCCCCCAACATTTATCAATATCTTAACAAACTACCATAAAGAAAAGAAAAAATTCACTTTTTTAATACCTTACCTAAACAGGTAGTCAGGAGTTGAACGATCAAACAAGCTGGAGGGAAGTGAACATATTTTTCATTTGTACTTACGGGCTAGTCTAGCAAAATTTACATAATTCTTTTACAAAATATTCATACCATTTACTTTTCAACTATAAAAAACTGACATAGTAATATATACGAAATGATTCGTTTTCAATGTTTTAAATATACAGGTTGTATCAAAAAGAATGACCCGATTTTGAAACGTAGTATTTTTCAATGGGAGCATACAAAAATGGAACAAAATGCAAAAAACTCATGAAGTACAAAAGTATCATCATTGGTGTTTTAAACAGGGACGGGGAATAGGGGCTGCGGAACTGCAGCACCCCTACTTTTTTCAGTGTATAAATTTAATCTCTTTATTTAGTTTTGGATGCAATATCTGAATAATTCATCAAAAAATTAATTTTTGACGCTTTCAGCTGAGCCGACAAGCTGGAAAAAAACCAAGATTACTTTAGAGGCATATTCCCTATCCGCTGTCTTCTCATAAAGCTTTTCCCCTTTCGGTAACTATAAAATCCCTTTATACCGGTTGCTTCTACTTGAGCATGTGCATTTCCATTGTGGTTTCAGAACTTCTTTTTTCTCAGTAATGACAATTATAAATTGACTAAATTTAAAAATTGATTAAATTAATTAATAAAACATTAATAAAAATTCTTAGTATTATATATAAAGGCGCAAATGCAGCTATTTATAATATAATACAGATACAAATAATAGATATACTAAACAAAATTTAAATTAAATAAAAAGAAAGAAAATTATATATAATAAACAGCAGATTTAGACATAAACGATGACAATAGATCTTTAAGCGTACAAACGCAACAGTCTCAAGTGATTGCATCAACAGAAGTTTAAAACGATAATATTTAAAACACATAGAAATTAATTTAGAAAGTAAAAAATGTTCGAAAAGGAAGAAATGAATGAGGAATCCAATGAAGAACTTTATCGAAGACCACTCACCATAAAGATTCCAAATTAGACAAGATTTTCTGTCAAGGGTAAGATTATAAATCAAAAGTATACCCTTTGTGGCCTGAATCCTGTACAATACCAATATGAGAAACATTTTGACATCTTAAATTTCGGCAGAGAGTGTTAGGTTTAACACACTCTCTAGTATCTTTTGATTATTCTTTAAGGATTTTGCATTTTGATCCGTCAAAATGTCCTGAATTTTCTTGTAAATAAAAATCTATAACTTCACATCATGCGTATTTATTTTTACTTTACACTTCATGAATCTCTGTAATGTTCAGCCGCAGTTATATAAATCCTTATAAACGAAAAAAAAATAATATTTGTGAAAATATATTTTAAAGATAAATTTTTAATTAGCATTAAATGGAAAATAATAATTTCTAAATTAAAATTTCTTTATTGAAAATCATCTTTGTCAATTGAAATTCTGATAATTTTTATTTATGATTTATTAAATTATTTAAAATTAATTAAAAGGGGCAAATAATACAGAAATCGTCATAGATGTAAGGCAGTAAGTTACAGCACCCCCACGTTGATAATCCACGAGCCGCCACTGGTTATAAATGTTTTATGTGTCCACCTCCAGCAGCACGTATAACATCAAAACGATAGCTTGATTTGTCGCACACTTTCTGAATGGTGGTGGCATTGACGGATGCCACTGATTCTAATATCCTGTGCATTTTAACTCCTCAATGTTTGTAGGTAACAGTGGTACAAAAACACATTTCTTCACGTATGTCCACAAAAAAATGCCACATAGGGAGGATCTGGAGACCGTGGAGGCCCCGACTATAGGAAAGTGTCTCAGGGTCCCGTACGGACAATCCACCGTTGTGGCAACATATCATTGAGGCATACATATATTTTCGTACATCTATGGGCCAGCGACGAGGGGCCCTTTCCTGCTGGAAAATTGAAACAGCTCCCCCCAACCGACCCTCGGCACTAAAAGCTTTTTTGTTAATAACGCCAAAGGTTTAAGTTTGTTTAGGAGTCAAACTACTGTAATAAAGTCAATAAAATTTTGGAGAACTGATTTTTGAATTCGTATTTTATTCCATCTTTTAAAATAGTATTTTTCAACGCCACTACAAATAAATACAGCATTAAAAATTTTTGGAATTAACTTATCATGAGAGCTGATAATTAATTACTAGGTATAATCTACTTCTCCCTTTTTCTTATTTTGTGAAAAGGCTTTCGTATTAGTACAATTTTCATACGAACTTGAGGAGACGAAATTCTAGAATATTCTTGAGCTTTGTGTTTTCCACCATTACCAAGATCACTTTCTCTAAGGAACCTCTGCTCTAAGATAACAGCGCTCTCTACCCTTTCACTCTGTAGAAAAAATAGACAAAATTAGATAGCCTTCGAAAGCAAGACGTGCTCTTGCCTTGAAAGCTGTTTTTGGTGTAATAGATCGGATGCATTATATCGGACGCACATGCGGACATTAAAACCTAACTGCTCATAAAATCTCAGACGGACATCAGTTATGCAGTGACTACACTTGCTATTTCTATGTTAATCTGTAATCGTTCGTATCATTAAATTACTTGATTAATAAATTCAACATGGTTGGTTGAATAATTGAGATATCTACAGTAATTTTTTCCTTAAAATATAAATTACAAATTGCCCTCAGAAGATAGAAAACGACTTTAAAGGTTTCAGGTTTGTATTTATTCATAAATAAATCCATCAAATATTGTCTAAAGGTAAGGTTAGTAAGGCACCGGAGGTTATGAGTCGAGTACTCGGAAAGTTATAAAGAAAACAAAATGCTATATTATTTGTTTAAAGCGCTTTTGCTTATTTTGGAATGAGACCGGGGAAGTACAGACACACAGAATGAACTTTGGGCTTTTTCAGTAAGAGGTAAGTGTTTGCGTTGCAAGTTTAAGAGAATGGGCAGTTTGAAAGAAAATGAATTTAATTTATGTATTCTTATAGTGTGCTATGGTCCATGATTACGTAGATTTATAGTTTAAAACACATATGAATGAGGATTGTTCAATCATTCTAGATAGTTCCAGTAAGAAAATTTTAAAAAGTGTCTTGCTGCAATACCAATACCTCACTCCAATCTCTCACTCTGTCCACCATATGGAGAAATGGAAATATTCAGTGCTGTATGTAAGGATGCATTCGTAAATTTTTGCGTTGAAAACGATTTAATCTTTGTGCTTTGTGTAAGATGTCGTCCCGCTGGTATGGTGTGGATGGTTGGAGAGGGGGTGGCATCTCAGGTGTCGTCCTCGCCATCTAATCGCGGTTCAAAATTACGAGGTCCGTCCCAAAATATCCCTCGTGTTGTTTCAAAACGGGACGTTAATATAACTAAACTAAACTAAACCTAACCAACTGGCAACCTTGTGAATGACATAAGGATTTTTTTCTATAAAAGGTTAAGAAGTTTTGAAAACTGGAAGCATATTATTTTATCAAATCTGATATTTTATACCTGACATATTATTCATCTGCACTATGCAGTACTTTACTTCAACTGCTCTGAAAAATTATATGACAGAGTAGTGAAGTCTGATGTAATTTTTTATTATTTGCTCAGTAAATTGTCGGGATAGGAGGTCCTGGAGAGACACTGTAAGATCAATAATACTTATAAAACTTTTTTAGTTAATATATATTTAATAAGCGGAAACATCTAGATCTATTTGTAAATTTAAAAAAAATGTGAGTGAAATTAAAATCATTTATCTTTTGTTATTCTGTATGTGTGTTGTGATTCTCGTCTCAAATATTTGTGTAAAAAAATTTTGAAAGCTTTTTTCCAAAATGTTTTTAGAATGCTTACAAAATCTTACAAAAAATATATTAAGAATAAACATAAAAGAGTTGGTGATATAAACCTAAATTTTTGAAGAAATTTTATATTAATAAATACATGCATAATCTTGAATACATATATATTTATTATATTGAAGACAAATGTTACTTTTTTATGGTGCATATTCAGTAGATTAATAATTGCTCCTTTTTTAACTGTTAACAACTTTTCCATGCAAAGAACGTCTTCCTCTAACAGTTCCTATCGCCCGAAAATGATGTTAATAAGCAACATCGACGATGCTCAAACAGACAAAACGAACTAACATTAACCTTTCATCATCTTTACTTCCGGTACTTTTTTAAATAAAGTACTCTTCACGCATAATGATTGTATAATGAGTACAATAAAGGCGAGAAAGCAAATATTTCCTGAGAATTTATATAGTTCTTTTTACAAACAAAGAATTGGTAGAGTTAAAGGTCGACACCAAAGAGAGATGCAAAAATAGACTTTGGTAACTATTATTAACCTTTTGATCACCTCATAATTTTGAGTTATGGTAAGACAAAGTGAGCCAGCGTAGCCTCTTTTAACTTCCACACCACATCATCGGGAGAACCTTTGGTAAAGTAAACTAATTTGAAATACGGAGAATTTAAAAATAAGTTGCTGACTTTTATTAACATCTTGGCCAACTAGTAATTTTGAAGCTTGGTAACATAAAGAGAAGACACTTAATCTGGCAATCTCTCTACAAACTTCTACACTATAATAACGGAAGTTCGTGTAATCCCTCAAAATTTAATGTTCAACCTGTTCATATACTAGGAGCGTCTTCATTCGCAATGTGTTTCAAACCTTCGATTGGTCATCATGGGCAACATATTCGTTGAAATATGGGTTCAAGCAAGTCTCGTTTCTATGACAAAAATTTATCAGAATGATGATCTTCGGAA
Source organism: Araneus ventricosus (assembly GCA_013235015.1). Taxonomy (NCBI): domain Eukaryota; kingdom Metazoa; phylum Arthropoda; class Arachnida; order Araneae; family Araneidae; genus Araneus; species Araneus ventricosus. The sequence goes on from BGPR01006851.1 coordinate 29,088, forward strand.
TTATTATCGTAAAAAGAAACCAAAAATATCCATCTACGAAAAACGATCTCTGTAAAGATATGTGATTTTTCTTCATTCAAGGTGTCATTTTCATATTCAAATTTGAACTAAATTTTTTTCAAATAGCATCACCTAACTTCGAAAACAAATATTTCATATTTTCTTGAATAAATTAACTCGAACACATAAATAATGATATCACTCAAAGAATAGATTAATGAAATACGAGTAGTTGGAATTTAGGCACAATAATGTTAATAAATGTTTCCTTGTTTTCAACATATATCTCAAGATATCTTTAAAGGAAACCATGGTTCTCTATTTACCTTAAATTGCTGCGTAACAAAAATAGAAATTATGGTGTTTTCAAATATATTGTAATATTCTATAAAGATAATTCTTTATTATATCATTAGATTAAATATGATTGAACTGAAAGAAAATACAATTTTGATACAAATGTGTCACTCATCAACAAAACACCGTTATGAAACATTTTAGCGCTTTCCTTTCAGTAGTTTAAAAATAAACCGAAATTCAGTTCAACCATTTTAATATTTTGAAAGGTTTTTATAACTTAACTTTCGAAATTGCTAAAATGAAGACTTTATATCGCAAAATATTATTGAAAATAGATTATGATTTTGAATGTTACTTCAGATTTATAATTAGACATTAATAAAGCATTAGTCTTTACAAAATAGTTATAACACAAGAAGTAGAGAAGAAGCAATTATATGATCCGGGTAACAGATTTGATTTAGCTAGCACTGGAATAAAGTTATTTTGAGGCAAATCATAAAGGAAAAGATGGGAATTGATTAGATTTCCAGCAGTTTGAAGTGCTTAGATTATCAAATAAATTAATGAAGCACGATTTGACTTTTTAAATATTTGATTCAATGAAGCACGAATGTAGTCAGTTCTAAAAATTACAGCTGAATACAGACAAGAACGAAGAAAGATAATTATTACAGTAGGGTGGACCAGAAAAATCAAAAAAAAATTTTCATGCCGTATACCGCAGAAAAGTTGCGAATTGGTGAGAAATTAAACGAGGAAAAAATTAAGGAAAATTATTGATATCGTCCGTTCCAGCAACGGCCAAAAATATAGTAAAAATTGACGAAAATCGACTGTTTTTTTAAGAATTTTTAATTTTTCTCTCCATCTGTTTTTATAGCATTAGCTGTTAAGGACTGATATTAAGAGTAAAAAATATATTTTATGAAAATAAGTGCATCATTTCAGGTGGAAGGGTACCTCCAAGGTTGTCAAAAATATCTGAAAGTGCTCTAATATGAAATTTTTAGTTCCTAACGGTCAGCATAATCTTAGTACATCATCTTGTCTCTGAATTGCAACAGATTGATGTATATGCATGGCAAAAGGTTATTTAGGTCTTAAAAGATATGAAATTCCTTTATTTTTCCTTGTTTATTGCAACACACAGCAAACCTAAACTCCAAAATTACAATGGAGAAGTAGCAAAAATTAACAGAACTTTAAGAAAATTCTATAGCCATTAAAACATCTTTGTCCATTAAATTTCTGCATGGAATTTGTAGGACAAAAAACCATACTTTTTGCAATATTAAGTAAAATTTTCGATGAAATGGCAGAACATGAACAACAAAAATGATGCAAAATCGTTGTTTCTTGTCTTGCAGCTTAACTTTTGATTGAAGGACGATTGATTCTACATTTCTAAGCCAGTACACCGCCTATTTTCTTATTCTATGTAGCGCAGTGCTGCACCAAGGAAAAGACAATCCACCTCAGACACGTCTATTTTTAACCACATTGCCATGCATCACGAGTTCAACTGTGTGTGTAACTGGACACTGGTCCTTACAGATCTTTGATTGATAGATGTGATAATTTAAATAGCAGATACTGAAATGATCGTATGTTAAATATCACTTTCAGTTCTTGGAGTTTCTTTCCACACCATACATTTATAATATAAGTAAATTTTCAAAGAATACCCATTTCATTAATCGACATGCTTTTCTGGGTATGCCTTCGATAAGCGAGTAGAGCAAACATCATTTTTCTCAAGACATCCGTTTTGAAAGTAAATATGTAGAAAAATGTGTACAATAAAAGAAGCGGTAGTTTAACAGAAGGCACTGAAGTTTCGGTGTGTGGAACTTTTTTATCAGAATTTATCCACGCAATGGTACTTGTGCTTCTTCCCTACAAACGCAATTCTTATACGTTTATGGGACGAAACCATTACTGTAAAACTACTTTAAGCGGCATGGCTTTTTCAAGACATACTAAGATTTAAACCATAACCGTTCGAAGATAAAAAAAAAACCCTACCTGTAATTAAGCACACGAAGATGGCGGATCTTAAAATTTGTTCATGAGTATCAATACCATGTACTAATGTTCACTTTCAATTGTCGGATCCATAAGACTAGGGAGGCCGCGGTGGCTTAGTGGTAAGGTCTCGAGCTTGGGACCGGAGGGTCGCAGGCCCGAAACCCGATTCCACCGAAGATCCGCCGTGTATGGGGCCTGTTGCACGCTAAATCCTACGTAGTGGCCAAACGCCCTCCCGTTGGTGTGGCGCGGAAGCTTCGAGAGGGGGGTGCCAGCCCAGGCGTCGTCCTCGTCATCTGACCGCGGTTCAAAATTACGAGGTCCGTCCCTAAATAGCCCTCGTGTTGCTTCAAAACGGGACGTTAATATAACCTAACCTAACCATAAGACCAGGAGCACCAAGAAGAAGTCACAGAGGTTTAATTCTGGAGTTTGATGAACAATTGCCGTGTCCCCAAGTTTAGCAAGGATATTTCAGCGATCATTATTTCCACCTTCGTTTTCGGACGAAACCATAACTTACATTAGACGCCATTTGTATTCTTGTTGATCGTTTCATAAACGAAAAAAAATGAACTTTTATCTCTCAATGTTTTATATTATTGATTTTTTATGATTTATCAAATTAGAAGGCAATTTGGAAAAGGAAATTAGTGCGAAAAGGATGCTTTGTCTGTGAAACTTCTGAGGCATTATTCAAGGTGCGAACAGGTTTAACAAATGCTTCTAAAGTTTTACCAAAAATAATTTATACGAATGAAAAATTTTAAAATTTCAAAAATTTATTTTTACATGCAAAATAATAATGTTTCGTTTTCTTCCGGTGGTATTTTTCAAATAGAGAATAATAGTAGTCTGTCTAGATGGTGATATATACATGCTCACAACTGTTTAGTAATTTGCAATTGACTACATGAACAAAGTAAGAAAGAAAGATTGGCATGCATTCAGTTCAGCCACGGAAGTGAAATGTTAATGTCTTATAAATAGGACTCTGGGCGTTAATGGGTTAATTGTAGCTGAATTTTTAAAAAATCAGAAAAATAATTAACTTAAAAGTGATTCTACTCTTTAGAACTAACAAAAATTAAAATTCAAAGAATATATCTTGAACAAGAACGAATGTAATTTAATTAGAATTTATCTTTGAAGTTTATAAAAAAATTCCGAAAGAGAATATCATGCTAATTTTAAAAAAGAATAAATTTCGTTTGGAATTTTTAAAAAAATAAGATTATTTGAAATATTTTTTTTAGGAAAAAGTAAATACAATTTAATAATTTGAAAATTTTTTATACTTCTTAAATAATACATTAGCAAGTGTTTAAATACTAGTTTCTAACCAAAACGGGATAAAAATCATCAGACCATCATTTAAAATATATATATAATTTTTTATATATATTTTAACTGATGGTTTGAATTTACTTTTAATTTTGGTTTTAAAAAATGAAATTTACGACAAAAATCCTTTTTGGAATTTTATGATTTAGTCTGTAAAATTTATAGTTTATTATTATAGAAGATTTTCTATTCTTAAATAAAGTTTGTCTAAAAAGACAGGAAAATAAAATAAATATCTAATTATTTTGCAGATACTAATAGGGATTCCATCCATGTCAAAGTGACCTCAGTTTGAGTGTCTGATTTCACGTGAGATGGCGCTACGGTGAACGGAAAATATTAAATTTGTTAAGATCAATGGCTATGAGAGTGAAACTCCGCTATATCCATCCTTAAAGTTCGTTTTTAAAGTTATAATGCATCTGTACCTGATAAGCAAACTAGCTTAAGTCGATTTTCGCCGAATTTAATGTTTTTATATTATTTACATAATCTCGAGAGCATCTTCGAATAGACAAAATGTCGCAGCTGTAGGTCGAAAAGGATAAAAGACGGCTACTCTCAAAAATGAATCGCTCATTACGATATATGGTGCTCTAAAGTTGTTTTGGTTCTCCTGTAAATTTTGAAATTGTTATATAAATTATTGTAGCTCTGATGTGCAGGTATAGAGATTTTTATAATAAAGGAAGTAATTAAAAGGCAAGTCAATTAAAAATCCATGTGTTGTCTGGTGTGTGAAAATTTTTATCTTAGTATTTAATTACACATCGCTCTTCCAGAAGTCATCTTACAATTTTTAAGCATTCCTGAAGCTATATCATTAGAGTAAAACTGTAATTTATATTGGCATGTTTTTCAAAATATGTTTTTGATGCCAAATTTTCAGACACGCCAAATGAGTCGACAACCTGGCTTTGTATGCTCGTTATTAAATTTATATAGATATTTTCAAAGTAAAAGAAATGGCAATTTAAACAGCAGGCCCTCAAATTTCAGTGTGTGGAAAGTTTTCTTTTAGCATATATCCACACGTTTATCCTCCGGTGTCTTCCTCCACGAATACAATATTGATTTTAACTGTTATCGAGATAAAACGTAAGACGACAGATTGAAATTTGATCATGAATACCAGTGTTAAACCCCTATCACATGGACACGATTTCCCAAAGGGAGTGTGAGCTTTGATTCTCAAACTGAAAATTCTCGCCCTCCATTTCGGTAGTCAAAATCCAGTTTCGGGGAACAAAACTGACACTAGCTGTCTGAACTCATACTCGCTACTGAAAGACAACCACATAGAAAATTCAATTAATTTTGAGCGATATTCCCTGGGACTGAGAAGGTAAGCATCATAGGATATCTGACCAGTCCATTCCGACAGCTTAATCGTATTTATTATAATCTTATTTCTCCCTCGATTTGCTCTCTTTCCCTTACTTCCCCCTCTCAGCAAATGCTCTCGTTTGTCTAAGGTCGAAAGTGAGCCGCCAACATGTCTAAGCCGAAGAATTTTTTCCGCTGAAAGCTTAATTATTATTCGGATTACAAAGCATGGTATTGGGAAAGGAGTACAATAGTGCGATACCATTTCGCTAATTTGTAAGAGAAATTACATTTAGCAGAATGGGCCCACGAAATTCGTTATTAAAATTGTGTAGACAGTTTTACAAAATGGAGTGGTAATTTAAACAGCAGACTCTGAAATAGTGGTTGTATAAATTTCTCTGCCAGCATTGGTGCTCCGGAAAAGTTTACTTACCACACTATTAATGGAATTATTCAACATTTAGGAGACAGGGAGAAAATTAACTGATGTCTGCCCTCCCCCAAGAAAGATATTTCATATTTGGTTCCTCATGACAAAATTATTGAAGAGAAGCTATTTCATCAGTTATAAAACATCTGGAGTAATCTCTCCTCCATTTTCTTGCTGTCTTCCACAAAAAATGCTACTTAAAGCGAGTGGTCAAAAATCATTGTGTCTGTGTAGTAAGGACGTGCACACACAGCCAACAGTATTGAATTGTCATCAATATTTTCATCCTTCAAAGGTAGCCCAAACTGCTTTTTTTTCACAAATATTCCGCCACTGTTTGTTTCTAGTATCTTAAAATAGATTTTTTCCAGTTTACACAGTCAAAAGAAAAAAGAAATTTGTTCACCACTTTAAAATTAAAGCAACTATACAGTGCGTCTTAAAAGTTTTTTTTACAAATTTTAAATATCATTTAGGCGTTCAGAATAAGTCAGTTTTACAGTAGAACATGGTGTCGTAAACGCAAAGGACAACCGGTATAATGGGCTTTTTTTCAGTGAATTAAGTATAAAAGGATACACCAGATAAAGTGTGCAATACAGGTTTAATGAAATACATATTGACAACAACGAAATTGCATAACAAGCGATAAGCAGCATGACAGATACAATGACAAGTGAGACGCAATATAACCATAAAACCTTTGAATCACTAGTTGAGATCGTTTTACTGCTGAATTATTGTGTTTCCATGCACAATGACGGACAAACTTAATTGTAATATTGTTTGTTTTTAAACAAAGGGATGCATAGAAGGTCGAAATTCATCAAAATTTTGATGTCGAATTTTAAGGAAATAACAATTTCTTCTGCAACCCTATTTCGTATATAAGAAAGAAAAAGATTAGAAAAAAATACAAGATTAGTTACCTAAATGTGTAATCGAAATGCTGAGATTTGATATGATGAGCTAGCATCAACTGTGCATGATCATGAAGCATTTCAACTTGATGGATATCCTTCAAAGATTCGGCATCTATCAAAATAACATTTCACTTTGTTTAAAGCACGAAGGCATAAAATTGTAGCGAACATCAATATTAAATCAGTGAAATAACGTAAAATATTATTTTCTGCAATAGTAAAATAATTTTATATAATATGAGTGCGCTACAGTATTTCTAAAATAATCTGATTACAATGAATATAAAATTATTATAATAATATTTTGCAAACACACTTTTATTAGCTTACCAAAAAGTAGATTTTTTATTTTAATTATTTTCTACTTTTTGGTATTTAATTTCCAACTCATCATTTTAAAATTAAGATTTTATTAAATTCATTAGCAGGTTTCCCCGCTCGTATCGAATCATAATTTAATTAAATAAATCGATTAATTGATATCGAAGTTCAGAAAATGTTAAAGTATTGAATATTTATATATATAACAAGAAAAATAAGTGTATATAAATCTAGCATATCGTCGCTTAACAAGCAACATCACCTATTTTAATGTTTTGAATTTCAAAAAAGAAGTAAATACTTAATTTTTTGCAACCAATAATGATATTTTTGAATTTTTTTCACATCTGGTAGGAACACGTGGTCTCATGTTTATATCAGATGTTTATTTGTTATTGATTGCGAAAAACCTTTTCTTCATCTTTGAAATTTCATGAAATTGTAACTGATATTGTTGCTTGTTAAGCGACGACATCAAGAAATGAGTGAAAAAAAGATTACAAAATTCTATTTTTACAATCATATAGCAAGTCAAGTCAAATAAAATTGTGTGGAAAACGAAAGCTTCTATATCTCAAAAAAAAGCTTCTATATAAATTGTAAAAAGCCAAAAGCAACAGCGGCACCTTTGATTGGCCCCTTTGAGCAATTGATTTTGATTGCAACTGAGGATGGCTGCTGTAGAAAGGTTTGACTGCAATTGGTTGTTCTCTGACAACCACTGAAATGTTCTTTTCCATACTACATTGTCACAGCAATCGCGTTTGCGGCCACTTCTTCCTATATAAATGCTACTCTTCTGTGTTTGCCTGACCTTCCCAATCGTTTGTCTAAAACCTTTTAACTCGTATTTACTAGATAATATACATTTTTGTGGCAATGGAGGCACATTATGTCTGATTTTCTTTTGATTATGTTATTTGATTTGCTGCAAGTCAGTTAAAGTAACAATCTTATCATGACTCAATCTAAATGGAGCGCGGAAATTTGGAGAAATAAACATAATAAGTATGTACAATTTTCTCTTATTTTCCTACCAGGGCGAAACAGGATGATGGCCTTGAGGCAGGCGAATTCTGAAAAGTCCACAGCCAGCATCTTAAAACGAGTAAACATCTTCTGAAGAATTTGAGTGCATTTCTTCTGCTGAACGTTGTTCAGGGGCAAGTTCGTATCCATGGTTGCGAACAGCGGATTGGAGTCCAAAGGCATGCTCCATTGAATGCAACTGATCAGGAAAAGCTCAGACCAAGTTTCTTCCAGCAGTGATACCTGGTGAATATAATGAGGTCAATTATTATTCTTAAATTCAAATCTTGATAGCAACACCACCGAACAGAGTTACCTTCGACAAACACTTTCTTGATTTAGACATTTGTTTGAACACTTTTTTCAAACTTGAATGCATTTCAGAAACCCTGACGAAAGCTTACGAAGCAATTTGAGTTTGGCTGTAAGAAGCCATATGGAGATTATGATTTGGTAGTGGTTTGATTGGTGATTTCAGAAGATTTTGTGATATATTATTTAAATAACTGTGAAAAAGGTACTCATCTACTGAATAAATTCTGTGAATGTAACTATTTCATTAATTGGTCTTGAAAGGCCAGCAATCAGTAAAATGTTAATTTGTTGTAAGTAGTTGTGAGAAAGGTACTCATCTACTGAATAAATTGTGTGAATATAACTAGTACATTTCCTATACTTGCATAGCCAGATATGAGTAAGAAGTTGATTAGTTGCAAAAAGCTGTGAACCAGATATTCATTTATTGAGTAAATATGGCGAATGCAAATAGTTCATTACTTGGTCTTGTAGAGCCAGGGATGAGTAAGAAGGCAGGTTCCGCGCCCACCGAATGCTCAGCAGGAGAATCCTAGCCGATGTCTCGTACAAAGAGCTCTTGGTTGCGTCCAGTGGAGTCTCACTCCTGCCGTCGTGAGCAAAAAAGCTTGGATAGCCAAGAGGATAAAATGTTTCTTTTTTCAGTGCTTCTTCCATGCCTGCAAAGAAAAAAGAAACTTGTGGAACTGTTTTATACTGTTGTTTTGATATTGAAATTATTTATGATGTAACATTCTATAAAATAAAAGAGCAGGTCAAAAAGTAACGCACTATCAACTGTATCAATTACATAATATTATTATCAGCGAATTTGAAACTCATAGAACTGTTTTATGGAATTATTTTGATATCATAATTTTTTATTTTGGAAGATTCAGAAAAAATGCAAATGTCTGTCATAGAGGAAATCGCAATCAATTGTAATCTGGAAAGAACTCGTGGAACTGTTTCATCGAGTTTTTTACATAATAATTATTTATCTTGAAATATTTTATAAAAAGCAAAGGACGTTCATCAGTAATGCACAATCCACTGTAACTCGACAAGTAATTCGTGAAACAGTTTTATCCAGTCATTCTGATATGATAATATTTATGTTGAAACATCATGAAGAAATACAAAAGGCTGTCAAAAATCATTAAAGAAATCCACTGTAACTCGGTAACGGTAAGTATTAAAAAACAAGGAATTTGTAGATGAGAGTATTGGTTCATTGGAAATGTCTCTCATTATATGATCCACCTTCTCAATATATGAGACTGCACGTTGGCGTAATGAGGTGTTACTGTTGATTATTCGTCGAGGCTTACCTAAGGAAACAGACAATAAAAATTAGATGTAGGTGAGGTGTTGATATACCAATACCTCTACATATAAAATTTTATTTTTCTAGCCTTTACCACATTACCCAGATTCAGTGGATCGTGCTATACATTTTGACCGACCCGCCACATCTTTCTTAATTTCATAAAACATATATTAGCTTTTAAAATATAGACAATCAATCAAATATTATCTAAAAAGTATCCTTAAAATGCTACTTTTTTACCTGCTGACAGTCTCTCCTTGCTGCTCATGAAATTTTCTGTCAGTTTCGAGGCATTCATTTTCACAAACAGAGGAGACACTAGCTTTTGATGCAGAGGAAATATTGGCGGAAATGTCGTCAAATTTACACATTTTGCGTCACTTCGATTGCTGTATACATCATCGCTTGAAGAAATCGGTATAGCGAAAGCGCTTTCTGGGCGAATCGTTGCTGTGTTTCTAGGCTGGCGTTCATTCTGGACAGCTTGAATAAAGAAGAAAAGATCATAGTAACACATTTATAACAACTTGTTGGAATTTTTTCTTTACTAGAACAAAAGAATAACATAGCCTAGAAAATGATAAGTGAAACGGTTGATCTTTTGAAATAATAATATGTATTTTTGTATCGGTGTCTATTAAAATTATATGGTTTGGAGTGAGATACTCCAGACTGATGAAGAAAACTTACTTTACTTTTAATTATTTTAATTGTACGGCTACAGGACGGACATTGCACAAACATTTAAATATTTAACATTGTAGAAGGAAGGTAGGTGCTTCTGAGTGCATCAAAATAAGTATGTCATCGAGTGTCCCAAAGCTTCATGGTCGATCATCAAAGTTCTGACTTCTGTCTAATAAGAATATAAAAAAAGTTCTTGCAACGTCAGCATATGTGTCCATATAATCCAACTGGTGGTCCTTAGGGGAGTGAGCCATGCTATTCCACATTCATTTAACTAAAAATGATAATTACAGAATGGTAAAGGCATTTACAAACCAGTAGGAATATTAATCTCTCGATTTTGCCGTATGTGTAGACAATATCATGCAGTTTGAGTTAAACTTCGTAGTGCAGTAAAGACAATAGAGCATGTATTTGGATCTCTTTTCTATGGTATATTGGGTTCAAAATGTGATACAAATTTATAATCGTGATACCAATTCCATTTTCTTAGTTCGTTACATTTCAGAATTGTCACATTCACAAAACATCTGACCACCGAGACTGATAGGCAATCTAACTGTCCGAGGATTTGGTTCCAAATTTTTTTACACATTTTCATTTCTGATGATAAAAATATTTGGAAACTTTTATCGAATCGTTGATTGCAGAAAACGCATAAGTCAATAATGTCACAAATGCTGGAAGCTTTAAAAAGGTGATAATTTTTTTAAAAAATTATTAATTTTTTTAACTCGTATATTTTACCAGAAATGACGGCGGTCAAATTAAAACAGGTATATGTCTTTCTTCTGTGAACGAATACAGTATAGACGAGAAAGCTGCTATTATGAGTGATTTTCAATTCAAAGTCAACGAGCTAATGTTTAAAATACAAAGAGTATGTGTTTATAGGAAGAAACAATAAGCAAGATTTCTCTATAACGTTGACGAAAGTGTCAGGAAAAGCATATTTTTCTTTCACTCTTTTCAATAACTGCACAGACGAAAGCTAAAACAGACATTCTTTCACCCAAACCCTCCATTCCCTAACTTTTCTTGTGTTAATGGGAAGTTCCAAGTATGCTTCCGCTTGTCACTTGCTCTCTCGAAGTTAAAACTACAAGCCTTTTAAGGTACTGCAAAGCTCTGACCAAAAATCTAAAAAATACGGTGAATGTTGGCAACTATTCTTCAATGAGTCGAGCTGAATTTCGTAAACAGCGTTTTTTGATCTACTCTAATGTTCACTACAAGACAAAAGGGGGAACGTTTGACTATAATGGATAGATTAGTCATACATCAGGTCTTAGTACCTTGCTGATTTTTGATGAAATTTGGACTGGAATCCGCGATCGTCTAGTGGCAACGACGCAACCAGGTCTGCACCCTTACCATTCGCTAGTGAATTGTTTTATTACATATAGTGGCATCTGATATATAATGGCGACAAGTTTAGTTTCGCGCCCGTCATTGAATGAAATCATGTCTACGGGGAAATCAGTTGCGATTAGGGTGTGGAAGTGTGAAAACTCTGTATTTGCTTCTCCAAACACAAAAACTACATGAATCGACTGTTCCATAACTTTTTTTTATCCCGTCTTTACTTAAAAGTACCGATTTCATCACGCCTATATCTTCATAATAAAACGGCTATCCTGACAGTATTCACAAGAGCATGACGAATGTTGATCGGAAAGCAAGCAGTTGAAGGCAGAAGTTAAAAATGTTTAGTTATTAATTAAGATATATTTAAAATAATTTGGTGAAAAATTCTTCACCGAGACCTCCAGCCTCATCCACCCGACCGATTTTGACAATTATTTTTCATATGAAAGCTTATGACGCCTAAATATGTCATCAAGGGTCGCCTGCTCCCACCACCCTACATTTTCGAACGGAATAAAAAAAAACTCTTTCCAACTGTACGTTCCCTATGGGCAGTTCGCCAGCAACAACCACCCGACGGATTTCGACAATTTCTTTTAATTGAAAGGTTATGGTGTCTAGACATGTCATCATGGGTCGCCTGCCCCCCAACACCCCCGTTTCTGAACGAAATAGAAAAAACTCTTCTCCACCATACATTCTCAATTTTTTTCGATTTCTTTCGAAAATAGGGGTTGGTGGGGGGAGGAAGACCTTTGATGACATTCTAGACGTCGCTTTCATATGAAATAAAAATTGTCGAAATCCGTCTGGTGGTTGTTGCTGGCGAACTCTCCTAATGTTTTTCCCCATAGAGAATGTACATTGGGAAAGAGTTTTTTCGATTTCGTTCGAAAATGAGATGGTGTGGAACAGACGACCATTGATTACATATATAGACGTCATAACCTTTCAAATGAAAAAATATCGAAATCGGTCTGGTGATTGGGGCTGTCGAACTGCCTGAGGGTTTTACCATATTTTTTTAAATATATAGATCCCAATAGTTCCATCACAATGGCGTGTCAAAAATATTGTAAAATACCTATTGTAAGGTGATGGGAACTGTTCAGTTAGGGCGATGATTTGATTCTGTATTTACGGATCTGAAGACTTTTATGCCGAAATTCGTGAAAACTTTATACAAAACATTACAACTAAATGAGGCTTATTGAAAGATTTTACAATTTTAAAGGAATCTGTTGTCTATAAAGAATATGAAATCTATTATGGTTTTATAGTTGCTCCATTGATCTTCATGCAGTATTTATAATTGAAAAAAGAAGTGGCTGTGAGCCTCGAAGCAGGGAGTTGGCAGAGGTAGCGTTGAGCAAAGTGGCTGCTTTAATTAATTTTAGAAATTGTGTCGTTCTTCCGTTATTTATTCTGCACCAAATTATATCTAGTGCTACAAAAATAAAAAGTTGGTAATAAAGGGTTAAAAATGCAGCAAAATGACCGAAAATGCAGCCAATTCGCTTATAACAAAAAACAGTAGGAACAAGAATATATATGTAACCATTAAACATTTTTAATAAATAAAATTGCATAGTAATGGATATTATAGCATTAATGTATTGGGATAAAAAGAGTTCTGTATAAAAATTTAGTAAGGAACTATGCAACGAGGCAATTCATTAAAGATGAATCAGAAGAAAAAAGAGATGACAGTGCAACTTTTTTTGTAATAGTTTGACGGATCAGAGATAAAACGTATAGGCAAAAGAGGACGTTACTCAGCTAAAAAAAATCTGCAGAAAATTTTTTTTGAAGTTTTCTTAAAGATTTCTGCAGATTGTTTGAAGACAGAAAAAAATCTGGGTTTTTTCTTCAATTTAATCTGCAGAAAATTTTCTTATTACATTTTTCTCTAAATATTCTGCAGATTTTTGAAGAAAGAAGAAATCTTCATTTTTTATTCAATTTAATCTGCAGAAAATTTTTTATTATATTTTTCTCTAAATATTCTGCAGATTTTTTGAATACAGAAAAAATATGCATTTTTTCTTCAATTTAGTCTGCATAAAACCTGTAAAAAAATTTATTTTATTTTTTCTTTAAATATCCTGTAGATTTTTTAAGACTTCGCATTTTGTCTTCAATTCAATTTGCAGTTATTTAGCAGATTTTCATAAAATCATTAAACTTCACCAATATCTGTTAATTTTTGAAGATTTAACTGCAATTTCATAATATCTGCATGTCTCTAAATACATATTTAAGTGATTAATATTTTTCCATGCTTCTAAAATGTATTTTTTAAATATTCACTATATTATAATATTATATAATATTATTCAGTATAGTACAATATTATTTAATATGGTATAATATTATAAAGTTCTATATGACATTATACAATATTATATAATATTATTTAGTATACTACAATAATATTTAATATGGTATAACATTATACAGTATTATATGTCATTATCCAATATTATGAAAAAAACATTGTACGGTATTGAAAAAATCTTACGTTTTACACTGTTTCAATATTGGGAAAAATATTGTACAATATTACTTTTTCGAATTTTATGATATAAGACAATATCTTGTGCTACTTGAGACAGGAGTTTCAAAAAAATGTCCCAATCAAAATTGTCTTAGGCACTAAATTTTTTAATATGCGACTGAAAAAATGAATTCCAAATTAATCTTTAAAATAAATATTTCAGGTTTTACCATTTTAAACTTTTCCTCCATCATTTAATTAATTTCCAATTAGTTTTCCAACTGTCTTTCTGACTAGCTATTTTCCTCCAAAAAGAAAGGAAAAGTGGAGCTTTCGCCCTTTGGATGGGAAGAAGGCTTACAAGAAAAATAGAAGGTGAAAACGAATTTATTGAAACAGAGAATCTAAATTATTGAACAAAAATATTACTAATGGGTCATTCCATGCAAAATGAGCAAATCGGCTGTGGCCAACATGTCACAGATTTCAATGAAAATTATTATTTAAGTTAATCATGTATACCTATGAATAAATTCAAAATATAAAATTTCAGAAACTGTTTGTTGCTTTGTTATTTGACATTAAAAGTTGATGCTGACACTAAGTGCAAATTTTCAGAGTCCAAGGTAGCCAGTTTGTAACTCAATAATTCCATAAGTTATTAACATAAATTTTAAAAAAAGGTATTGTTATATTCTCTGGAAATATATCTATCAGAAAAAGTCATAATGAAAATTAATTAGTTCTTTCATTAAATCTGAGATATTGACAAAAATTGGAAAATTGACAATTTACTTCAGATTTCAAATTATTCTGCTAGCTCTAGGAACGAAAAGGCAATAAAAAATTTATATACTATTTATAACTAACTTCCTGGTGCAATTTAGTAACTGTATTTGAATTCCTTGATAAAGAAAACCTATTTTTAGAAAATAATAATCTTGAAAATTTTCATTTTTTCTACTTTTTGAGATCCTTGTTTGGGCATAAAGGAATGCTCCTAATTTATTCAAATTGTTTTATATTATAGATTAAAGTGTCTCTAATATATTTTAAAATTTTCATTATTGCCTTCAGCTTATTTTTGCCACTAGAATAATTTTAATTAAAGTAGAATTTAACTAATTATGGCTGTTTGTTGCAAGTGCACCTAGATGGCAGCACGGTTTTTGTTGTTTTATCTTGTCCAAACCTGTGTCCATGAAGTCTCTTTGTTTGCTTAAGTGTTTCTTTAATAATTGCCATATTTATTCTATTTATGAAAGTTAATTATGTTCAATTGTGGTAGTGAAAAGGAAACCTCTCCTGCCATCTGTGATGTAGGAAAAAATTTGCTAGAAAGTTGCCATAAAACTTATTATGTAAAAGCAGTAGGCCTAAAAGAACTTGGTGAATTTACAGTTGAAGACAGAGAACTATTGCATTTGAGATTGGGCAATAAGTTTGAAAAAATTTGTTTTCACCATGAACAAGTGTATTTGCAGAAATACACCCATTTATTTGGACAAACTTGCTGTGATCCTTTTAAAAGACATAAAAAGATAGTAAAAAAGTCTCTTAGGATAATAACATTAGATACTGCAAAAAAATCACTTGGATTGTTACTGCCAGGCAAAAAAATTTGTCCCACATGTGAAACTCTTGTAAAAAACTCGCATCAAAATCAAAATGACACTGATTCTGATTATGAAATAGGAACTCCAGAGGAATATATTTAGAGAAACTTAACAACAGCTTGCAAGAAATGGGAAATTCTCCAATTAAAAAGGTCAGCAAACTTAGTAATGTTCAAAGAAAACAATATGGAAAAAGAAAGTTTGAGAAAATTGTTTCAGCTACAAAAGAAAATTTGGCCACTGCTTTACAAGTAAAACCTATTGAAATTGAAAACAATCACCAGTCTGTAGACTTACAGAATGAGGACTTGTATAGTTTAGTAGAAGAACTTAAGATCAAGTTTGCAGAAACAACATCCCATGCAGACAAAGTCCAGATTTTAACCCTGGTTCCAAAAAGCTGGAGTCTTGAAAAAACAAAGAGAGAATTTTCCACTACAATGTATTTAGTGAGGAATGCAAGAAATATTAAAAAGTCATTTGGTGTTCTTGGGAAACCTGCAGCAAGGCAAGGCACAAAAATCAGTCAGGAAGATATTTCTGTTATTCAGACTTTTTATGAATCAGATGACATCAGTCGTTTATGTCCTGGGAAGAAAGATTTTGTTAATGTAAGGACAGATGATGGTAAAGTCCAAAAACAAAAAAGATTCATTCTCTGCAACTTAAAAGAAGCATACCACCAGTTTAAAGAACAACATACAAATATAAAAATTGGATTTAGTAAATTTGCTGAGCTGAGACCAAAACACTGCATATTAGCTGGAAGTAATGGTACACATTCTGTATGTGTGTGTACCATCCATCAAAATATGAAATTGATGTTGCATTCTATTAAACCTCACCATTCATTGCTAAAAATAATGGAACTATATGTTTGCAGTATAGAAAATCAAAAATGCATGTTTGGAGAATGTTCTCAGTGTCCAAAAGAAAACTTTCGCAATGAAATTGAAAAGTTTGAGGCCTTTCAAAATGCAGATGAAATTATTTACAAACGTTGGATTTCAACAGACAGATCTACTTTAATTACACAAGTTGAGTCCACTGAAGAATTTCTTGATTCATTTGTTGGGTGTATGCCAAATTTAACAAAACATCATTTTATTGCTAAATCTCAATCAAAATATCTAAAGGATATGAAACTTAACATCCCTCAGGAAGAGTGCATAGTTCTCCTTGATTTTTCTGAAAACTACTCGTTTATTGTTCAGGATGCTATTCAAGGTTTCCATTGGGAAAATAGCCAAGCAACAATTCATCCACTCGTAGTTTATGGAAAAAACAATGAAAATCAGCTCTTGACAGTCTCTATGTGCATCATAAGTGATCACACCATACATGATACAGCAACAGTATTTTCATTTCAAACTGCTGTAATCCCTTCCATAAAAGAAAAATTTCCTTTGGTAAAGAAAATTATCTATTTTAGTGATGGCTCTTCAGCCCAGTATAAAAATCGTAAGAACTTTGTCAACATTTGCCACCATGAATCTGATTTTGAATTGAAATCAGAGTGGCACTTTTTTGCTACAAGCCATGGCAAAAGTTCATGTGATGGCATTGGTGGGACTGTCAAGCGATTAGCAGCAAGAACAAGTTTGCATAGACCTTACAATAATCAGATTTTAACTGCAAAAGATCTTTTCTCCTTCTGCACTGCTACAATAACAAATATTAAGTTCTTTTTTGTTCCTTCAGTAAATGTTATTGAAGTTGAAAGTAAGCTTCAACAACAATTTAATGAAGTGCCAACAGCTATTTTGGGGACACGTAACTATCATTGTTACATCCCCATTTCCAACTGCACATCTAAAATCCTTGTTTCCTATTTATCACAATCATCAGTGAAAGAAACAAAGGTTTTAAAAAAAGAAAGTTTGGTAGTGAGCCCAAATCAAATTTCAATATCTTCATTTGTTTGTTGTGTGTATGATAACTATTGGTGGCTAGGTAACGTGACTGACATTTCACCAGATAAGAATGATTTTCTTATAAAGTTCATGAATCCACATGGACCTTCACTGCAGTTTACATGGCCTATTAAAGATGACATTTGTTGGGTACCACTTAAAAATATATTAATTAAAATACCTGTTCCATCAACATCTTCAACCGGAAGGTCCTACAGAATTGAGCAACAAACCTTAAATCAGATAGAAAACAAATTTGGAGAGATAATGAAAAAAAAAAAATTGATAGATGTATTTTAAGTTTAATTTTGTTGAACTTTTATTAATAAAAGTAAATATGTATAATCTGTGTAATTGTTTTATTCTACCTATATAGTTTATTTTTTCATTGAAATGAATGATTTCACATAAAACACGAAGAAAATGCTGTTATTTTAAACTTAATTTTAACCTTTAGAAATAAAAAGGCAATTTTGATTTTTTTCAAGCAAATGATAGACATACTGGCCTATATTCTTGTAAAATATGATAGTTGTCTGAGGTTTCCTTCATTTAATTTTTTGTGCCTACATGAAGAGGAAAATTATTATTTCGCACAATGTCTTAAAGTTTCAACACTATTTTGAAGACAAAGGAATTAAAAGGCAACTTCAAAAGTAAGGTAATCTTTTTATGACATTTAGCACTTTATTGGATATTAATTTCAACAATGTCATTAAATTCCTTAAAGCTTGAGAAAAAATTTAAAATGTTTCAATTTTGTCCAAATTGAAATATTTTCAGTTTTTACAATTCAGTTCAAGATTAACTATTTTATTTTAAAAAGTAACTTTGAAATAAATAAATAGTGCATGTTCCAAAGATTACAACAATATGAAATTTTTTTGTTTATATCAAGTAGTTGATAAAATACAGGGCTTTAAAAATGCTACATTAAGCAATTGTGCAAATGCTGTTGAAAGTGTTAACTCTTCAATTGCTTGAAACTACTAAAATTAATAATATTAAGCCAAAATATCTTGGGTATTTTTATATATGCATAAAGTGAACCTATATAGCAAATTTCATAAGAATCTGTTGCTATGTGGCCACAATTTTTTTTTCATTTTTGCTCATTTCGCATGGAATGACCCTAATATCATCTGTTACTCATCTCTACGACTTTGAAACACGTATTCTGACCTTGGTTGATTTTTACACCACTAGATGGCGCCGCGAGAGCTATGGTGACGCTAAAACTCAAATAGATTAATTTAAGCCCATCTCGTGTATTCCTGCGCGGCGTTGTGGTTAGCGTTCCCACCAGTCAACCATAGGATCGCGGGTTCGAATCCCGGATAAGATGAGTTTGAAGTTTTGTCACAATTTGAATCAAGTAAGTTGAATCACAAATTAGATTAATTAAATTAATAATTACATTAATTTTAGATAATAAATAAACCTTGACTGTAGAAAAATCTGAAAGTATTTGGAACATATTTTTTTCAGATTTTCTACCTTTTTTTCTGCAGAAAATCTGAAGGTATTTGGAGTATGTTTTCTTCAGATTTTCTGCGATTTTTTCTGCAGAAAATCTGAAGAAAACATGTTCCGAATACCTTTAGATTTTCTTCAGATTTTTTTAGCTGGGTAATATTAAAGGACGTGCGAAAAGAAGAGGATAAAACAAAAGTATTAAGCTAAGATTATTCTATTTGTTTCAAACAAACATATGTTTAAAAAAATTGAAATTAACAAATAAAAAAATGCAGTTAGCTCACATGAAGTTATCAATATGAAATGGAACTGTTCATAAACATTTTATCGATACAAAATACTTTCAATATAAGTACATACAACAAATGGATCAGAAATATTTTAATGGTTAATTGTTGAAGTGCATCACGAGAATCTGTGTTTGATGCTGCCTTTTCAATATTTCTATAGAAGAATAAATATCTTGGTGGGTTTTTAAAAGTCAACTGTTTCTAATTTAAGATGTGATTACAAACCATCCTTGTTCATTCCGCATTCAAGACACTTCCTGAGCCTGCATGCTTGACACTGATTCCTGTGGGCCTTGTCCACGATGCACTGCCCACTTGCCGCCTGGCACCTATACACCAGCTTCCTCCGGACACTTCGCTTGAAGAATCCGCTGCACCCATTGCATGCCAAGACGCCGTAGTGCTTTCCGCTGGACACGTCCCCGCAGACCACACATCTCATGCCGGATCGAGAGCGAGTTTTGCTACCACCAACAGGTGTTTGATTTTCAGCGGAGAAGAAGTCTGACTGAGTTTTTTCTAAGCTGAAAAATGCCGACAGTGCGCCTGTAAAAGATGAAATAATGAAAGAACATTTTCTATAGTACATTTCCATTAGCAAAGCGCAATCGTCAAAAAGCTGAAATGTTATCTTCTTTCCGCATTCCCACAAATATTCACCATTGATATCGCTAAAATGTAGCAATCTGCATAAAAGTTTAGCTTGACGCCGTTTGGAATCCATTAAATTTCCACTTAAGTTGCCAAATTCTAGCGACCTACTGCTACATTCTATCTGTCATTTGTTGGCAATCTGTGGCCAGAATCTGGCTCATGTCCCCCAATTTTATCTGTGTTTACGTTAAAACAGAATAACGCCAAACATTCAGCTTGACGAAGATTGGGGTTCCTTTAAGGTTCAAATAAGATTGATGAAATTGGGCGATCTGGGAAAAATTCTAACAACAGAACACAAAATTTTAACAATCATTCACTGACGATCTGTAACTAAAATTTGGCTGCTTTCGTCTAGGAATCCTTTAACGGAAAAGTATAGTTTCAAGATTATTAAGATTCAAGATTAGATTCATTTCTAGATAATTATCGTAGCTCACCTCGAAAGATGAGAAAAATATCATCGATTGACATCATTTTAGGAGGATATCTTTATTGGTGACACGAAGTTTAAACCACTTGTTGTACATTTCGCTAAGAAGTCTAGATTATTCAAAAGATTTCTATTATAATTAAAGACTGATTGCCGGTGACAAGAATATGTAATGAAAGAGACTGTGTAATTCAGGTTGTTTTGAAAGAATGGCAGTTTAAAACTTGTTCCCAAAGCTTCAAGGATTACATTCGTATCAAAGAATTGCCTCCGTATTAATGAATAATGCACCAGGACACCCATAAAAGGTCTTGAAGATTATTGGCTGGAAGACTTTCCTCTCTTTGTAAATGCTCCGTAAGATCCAAAACTTGTATAGGCTGAGGTCAATAGGTTTGGAGATATCTACAATGGCATTATTATGAATTGTGTCGGAAAATTTCTGAATGGAGAAAAGACGAACAAATTAATATAATCCCCATAATAATCTATTTTTAATCGATGATATGTTAACGAAAATCGTCTAGGAATGGATGAAGTCTGTAATCTAATCAAACACTGTATTTATTTTACTTTTGGTCTCCAGGAAAACGTTAATCCAAATCGCAGAAGAGAAAAATGTTAATCAGTCGTAGGTTCACAACCATGGTCTTGAATGGATTACGTTCGCAAAATGTCCAACCTCATTAATTTATTTATTTTCGGTTCTTCATAAATAATTGGAGGAATTAGAAGAAAAATCTTTGGCAAATCGATGATCGGTTTATGAAGATGATTCCAAGAATGGATTATGATAATCGATTAACGAACATCTTCTATTAATGAATTATGTTCGAGAATTGATCATCCACTGTAATATCTGATATTTCTCAACCTATTTAATTAAATTAGGCTAATTTCCATTCCGAAATTAGCCTTCCATCCATCTATTTACATTTTTTTTCAAGAAAATTTAAGTCTTATTTTTCTGTGTTATTTTGATGACACATGAATTGAAGTACTGACTTCAGATTTCCAACATGCATTTTTCGAAAATAAAATGTGATTTTTTTTTTCGCATTCAATAATGATACAGGTACATTTCATAATGGGAAGACTTCTCGAATTTTAATACATCGTGTTACCAAAAACTCTCATTTTACGACAGATTTACACTATCAATAGATATAACTGAATACAAAACCAAAATTTAAAACTGTGTTCCTAATTTTAATTAGGGAAATAATAACCCTTTTCAGTCAGAAGTTTTCTACAGATTCTAATAGCGTATGTAACATGACAATGTGAAAGTTCTTGAATAAACGGGGCTACTTGCACTTACAAATATGAGTTATATATGAAAATAATCGCATATTCATTAAGTTTTCTGCATACTCCTCAGTGTTCTACGCGGCGCCACCCACTAGGTCACACGTCCAGGCTGTAGTCGAACTCGTTCCACTCATTTTGTAGCGCCATCCTGTGAATGGTCATCAATGCAGCATGGATCCATTCCCTGAGTTCTAATGTTTTTGGTAGTGGGGGCATGAAAACTATTTCCTTAATGTGCCTCAAAAGGAAGGTGACCTGAGGTCTAAAGGAACAAAACGTATATTCTTTATACACAAAAACTTTTTTTGCTTTAATCTATTTTGGGAGTTACTGAAAGATAATGAACTCATGCTGTCACCTGGTGCACACAATACAAACGTGATGAGTTTGCGGTTATTTTCATATATCATTCAAATTTGTACCTGAATACTTTCGAATGTATAGCGCTTTAAAAATGAATGAATCTTTTATAGTAGCCCTGTAGAAGATGATGACAAAATGTTTTTTTTTTCCATCCAGAAGCCGTAGTCTGAAAATGGTGGGAATAGAAAAGCTGGAGCAGGTACAACTTCTAATGCGGGGAGTCATATTGGTTAGTCGACTGATGAAATATATCACAGCTTCGGGCAGAAGCCGAACCTTCGTCACCTGCTTGGAAGACACCTATACCAATTATTAATTGATTTGTTGGGCAATATAGGTCTATTAATAATAGTGTAAGTTACACTTTCTTGCGTATTTGCTCCTTTTACTGCCACCTGACGGGGAGGTTTTGTACTAAATTTTTCCATGCCAGAAGAAAAAAATCATCCAATTTGCTTGAAATGCTTACCCCGAGCCCCATTTTTGAATCCGCTTTTTTATAAAAGTGTCAGGAAATGTATATGGATATTTTTGCCCACCCTGTATTTAGATTTAGAAGAAAATAAGTTTTTAGGTAATCTTTCAAACGGGAATAAATAAGTTTTGAATCCAAATTAAATATCTGTTTTGGAATATTCTAGAATTAATATTTGGATTTTTTTTAAAAATAGTATTACCACTTTTAATATTTCCGAAATGTTTATATAAAATATTAAAGTTTTCTCACTTAATATTGAAG
Source organism: Araneus ventricosus (assembly GCA_013235015.1). NCBI lineage: Eukaryota > Metazoa > Arthropoda > Arachnida > Araneae > Araneidae > Araneus > Araneus ventricosus. The sequence continues at coordinate 51,766 of BGPR01006851.1, forward strand.
ACTTTGCTTGGAAGTTATTCATTTAATATGAAGCTTGGATTTTAATATCTAGGCTGAGAAATAAGTGTTATTGTTTTTTCAGTACTGATGCAATTTGAAAACGTGAATATACAGTGCATCAAACTTCTAAGATTGACTTCTTAGTTTATATTATTATTAAGATGAATCGATGCAGGTATTATCATTGACTTGTTTTGGTATTTTAGGAGGTCAGGCTGGTAAATGAAAGTGAGATTTGTCGTTTCGTTTGGAATATCAAAACTTGAATGTTAAAATACCTTCTTTTTTAGTTTGTGGTTTCTTAAAATGTGTACGGATTACTTTGTCCATAATTTATAGGGATTTCGGGAAAAAAAGTATTTTGGTACCTCTTCAAATATAATAAGAGAACAAATGAATTTCTAGTGAAGAGAAGACACCATCTTTGCAATTGCTACCAATCGAGTTTTCAAAATTTATAAATGAAGTCTTACCACTTTTAATATTTTAGAAATTTCCTTATAATTTTTAATTTCTTTTTCTTTTTATGTAATCGTTATTCTGATTCTGATTGTTGGCTCTTTAATTTGAAGCTTCGATTTTTATATCTACGAGGCTGGTTAGTGCAAGTTAGTCACTTCGTTCTGATGTGATATGAAGACATGATTTCTACGATTGGATTATTAGTATTTTTCGATACATCAAAAAAATAAGAACAGTAATGGTAGTAAAAAGAAAATGCGAAATGCTTTCTCTCTCATAATAGCCCACGGAAGCAAGCAAACTTCAGGAGATGAATTCACGCAGTACTACAACATTAATACTGGAAATTAAGCCCTCTTCAGAACTTTAAACTCCAAAAAAACACCTATCCACTTTTCACTATATCTGCATGTTTGACAAAAATGCATCATTATTAAGACCAATTAATGTAGGTATTGTTCTTGTTTCGATTATATAACTAAGGAGAGTGATATACAGAGGAATCACGCTTGTGTTCGATAAAGGATAGAAGAGCCTTTATTTGTGGGCATTGAAATTAACTACTTCCCTCTACATTTCCGACGAAAACCAATACAAATGATGGCCTGATGTTATGCATTAGTGGAAATTTTATTGTTGCATTTCGTATATTCTGGATATATTATTTTGATTTCATTTATTATGCAGCTATTGAGTGGTCATAAATAATTGGAAACAATTCAAAAATCAATAATCAAAAACTCTGCAATGTCAAAAGTTAGATTTTTAAATGATTAGAATAGTTAGAAGGATTTTCTTCTTTTTTGCAGATAGGTAACGCGCCGTTACGGCGTACCAGGGTTTAGTTTAGCTTTCTAGCGAGACAAAACTCATAGAATAAAAACTAGAAACAGCAGAACCTTGAACTTTGCTCAGTTTAAAGGTAATGGACTTCGGTTATCTCCCACGAAATTTCATAACATTCTGTTTGGTATTTTTTGATTTCTGACAATTTCTTAAATTCTTCTCCATTGTTCTCTATGGAAGAATCTGTTGCAATCTACTCAGAAGCTGACAATAGCTTAAAAATATTTAAAAACTCCAGAAAATGTTACCAGATGAAGGAAACAGTCTTAAAATAAGGATTATTGAATTTTAGCAAGGTATTTTTTAAATTTATAAGTATTTCTTTAATTTCAAACAGTTCAAATTTTTGCCTATTAATATATAATTTGGAGGATAAATACCAATACCTCTCACGATGGTTCAAAAGTTTAAAAAATTTTATTAGTATAATATAAATGTTATATGAATAACATCAAATCTTAAAATAAATTTAACAAAAAAAATATGAGAACCACTTCTCACAATTCATTAAAAATTTTCTTTTTTGTCGCGGTAACTTCTCAACCACCTTTGTTTCAGACTTATTAAAAATGAATGATTTTCTTGCTTAATTTCATTACATCTCCTCTGAACATTATGTTGTTCTGTATTTCATTGTAACATGTTGTATGAGTTTTTCCTTCGAATATTTCGCAGAACAATCGCTTATTTTAATTTTTTCAAAGAGACGTCTTTTGAGCAGAATCAGCTGAGAGACTGAAAAAGAAAGTAAAATTCCAATTTAGACCGCGCATGAACGGAACTAAAATTTATTTTGACTTTGCCTCAAAGGTCAGTAATTTATTATCCAACAGAAACTTCAACGTACGAACACGCATAAAAAAGATGCAGTCGAAAATATTAAATATTTAAGAAACAATTGTCAATTCTTTTATCCTAATATTGCTCCAACTTTCAAGGAAAATTATACATCGAATAAAGCTGAAACAATATGAAATATCAAATACCCACGTTTTTCTTCGATATTGACTAAAAAACATGTATCAAATAAAAATAAATCCCTTAAAATGTGGAGTAGAATCAAGCAATTGGGAAACGTTTAACTTTGTTGGCGTAATAAGGAGAAATACCGAATAATTAGCGCCGAATTTGTGATGATTTAGCATCTCTGTAATACAAGCATTTATTTGAATTATGATTGAAGGTGATCTTATGATGTTAGATTTTTGGGTTTTGGAGCGCTAGATGAGCAATCTGAACCACGTGCGGCGTCCTAAATCTGCCGCAGCTGGGGATTCCCAACACAAGTCTCGAAATGGCCAGCGTGCAGCAGAAGGCACATATAGAACGTCTCTGGTTCTACGAAAGCAAATCAACTGTAACAATTCAACGACGTTTTCGCCGAAATTGTCAGTCTCCAAATAAAAACTCCATCAAGCGTTTTTATGAGCAATTTTAAGGGACAGGAAATGTGCTGTACGACAACCCGTCTCAGAGCAAGTTTTCTAATTAGTGAGGGGAACTTGCACTCCTTAATTGTACATATAAACTCCTAATGGAGGTCTTAATTGGAGACAATTTCTACAATCTAAACAAAAAAAATTTAAAATGTTAGAATTGATTTGCTTTCGTGCAACCAGAGGCTTGCCTCCTGTACCATTGTAGCCATTTTGAAATTTGTGTTAAATGTGATTTAAATGAATTACAGATTTGTACTATTTTAAAATATTATTTTCGCTATGGAATATAAAATAATAAATTTTTCTTTTATTTCCGTGCAAATGCAGTAGCATTTTAAAATGCTTATCATAAAGAATAATCTGTTTAAATATGCGTTATTCATTTAAAATATTTGTTTTCTCGAATTTTAATAGATTTATTCACGAAAATTATTACTTCGTAATAAAAATATTTTTAAAAGATTCTATCGCTATTACTTTCGAAAAACATTACTTTTGTTATTATAGTTATTTATCTTAAACTTTTATAATAATTTAAGATGACAATTCTTCGAAAATTTAAAATCGGGTCATATTTTTAGGGGGGGGGGAAATGTGGAAGTACATTCACCATGTTTTCAAAATTAATAAAAATATTATTATAACGGTAATAGTGCCTTTTTAGTTTGGTATATGCATTGACTAAGAGTAAATAAAGTGGAAATGAAGTTGTGATATTGAGAAAACATAAGCATAAGTAACAGAGATAATCATATTGAATCAAGGTTAGTTCGGTAACGTCTCATTTGTACTTTTAATTCTTATGTTTTTTAGGAAGAATGAATTGGTTTTAGTATCAATTCATGCTTTGGATTTTTTGATAAAATCCAGTGCTGTTAAGGTCAAAATTATATTTGGTGAACAGGATGTATTTCAAACTTTCAACATTTCATTTAGTTTTATCACTGATTATTATTGTTGTTCATTAAACAACAACTACATTCGATACCTTTGCTAGTTCCTGGCAAACACAGACGATATTCTACTAATTTTCCAATATTCTTGAAAGAAACATTTTCATTGAAGCCTGTAAATATGTCATTCCATATACTACCTCTGTCCCGTAATATAGTAGCAGCTGATGAATGTAATTTGTCCCATAATAGTATTAGCAAAAGGAAATAAATATAGAAAGCAATATTTATTATAAAAAAACTAGATTAAATTAAACAATAAATTAAAAATATTACTTCTAGTTTTTATTTTCAGTGATCAGATAGTTTCATTCGTCATAGATCATTCTGTTGCACTTAAATTGTTTTGCAGCTAACGTAATTGCACCTTTATGCAAATTTTCGTTTTGCTTTTGATGCAGCAAGAACTGGGCAATCGCAACTCAATCTTTGCTTGAAAACATTCTTTTTTCATTTTTCTTTTACAATGGGTTGATATTCAACTGAAATAAAACAAATGATTTCGGTCAGCGGATTAAATCAGAAAAAATAGTTATAATTCGTAATAATTGGGTTAACCTGAAAACTGAAAGATGCATCAAAACAAATGACAGATGTCATGAAACATTGATTTTTATTTAAGGCTTCGCAATTTTGCGCTACAACTAACTTACGGCTGCATTCGCCAATAATTCCTGTTCAAATATTCACTTGCTACTATTATTATGGGACAGGGGAAATATTAAATAATGACACAGAATTTAGACTCTACTGGAGCTTTTTTTGTTTTGAGTGTTGTGTAGAACAAAGGAAGCGCTTCCATGAAACAGTTCGTCTTCAACCAGTGGTGTAGCGACCGGTGGGCAAGAGAGGTATAGAAGCCCCAGTCGTCCGTATTAGGGGACACCATCGGGAGAGAACTTTAGTGCGTTATTGTCACTTTTTAAAGTTAAATATCATGATATGGTGAAAGAATAATGCTATGCCCTCACGTCATTTCCCCATGATTGTTACTGGGAGCGAAAAATATCATATTATGAGCCCGGGGCTAGATACCTTCCCTACGCCACTGTCTTCAAACTTCTTTGATTTTGGGAAAATTCTGAAGAATATAATCCTTGCAAACTTCGATGCTGTCCAGCATGGGTTGAGTGTTTAATAAAATCCAGTAAAAGTTTCCTATGCTGAAAATGTCCGTCCAACTCCTGATGATGTCCTTCCCCTCCGCTCCCCCAACCGCTGTTGAAAAACATGTCTCTTAAAATTTTACCACGGTTTCTTTGAAAATAGCAGATTTAATGATACCTTCTTCGATGTTCCGTAAATTTCTCCGCACTTATAATAGAGATAAAATATTTGCTTCTCATTCTGCTAGTCTTCTTTTAGATCGCTGTAGATTTATGCGTAGACAGTGCTGGTATCTAGAAAAGAGTTCTCCTGTACTTTATGTTATTTTAAAAATCGTTCTATATTTTCAAATATTATTGCGGAATATCTATGACTCGTTATGCAAAGAATAAAGCCATACTTCTGTTCCTGGGTAATAAAGTAAAAGTGGGGAACTTTTTGTTTCACAAAAAATTTGACGTTATAGCAGAATATATCTGTAGAAGTTGTTCAATAGCAGTCCGGAACGCTAAGTGCCGTGTGGCACTGTATCCCAAAATTGTTTTATATTCTATGTCTATGCATTCATAGCATTCCTTTAAATCACTAAACAGCACTGTGCGCATATAAAATTATTTTAGTTATAAACGTTTTAATATGAATTGACAGACAATGGGCTGAAGCCTGTATGATAAGTGAGGCGGAACGAATTCCTATAAGCACACTTTGTCCCAGAATTGTTTTAGTTCCGTAAAGACGTTATAATTTCTGAATTCCTCCAAAGTTGGTACTTGTATAGTGAGTACAAAATCCAAGCAATTTCTTATCCAAATTTCACTTTTTCAATATATCTAATATATATTCGGCAAGTATTTCACATGTTTCACCCTCCAAATCCTTTACTTATAATGTTATTACGTGGATGCCGGACTGGTATGAAAAATATCTAACAGTTAGGTGAATTGTTTTATTCCCTTATGGTTTGATGCTTCCTATAAATGGAATTAAAATCACAATCATATAAATCCTCCTCCAATAACCGGTTAGCATACAGCACCAACACATCAGCAAACTGCAAAGCTGTTATGGATAAAAATGTGTTTATGGATTTGTACTAAAATTTCTACTGCTTCACTAGGTTTTAGATCCAAAGCACGCCACTTCTGCAGCGAATTAGCGAGCGCAATGAATCTAGCTCGCTTGAATTGTCCCAAGTCGTCCATATTTCCCATACTACAATTTCAAGAGAACTGTGAGAGGATAGAATGCATTGTGTTGTGATGTATTTCAGCATAGCATGAATATTCGTGGAGCCTTCTGTATCAAAAATAATATATTTATTGGACGATCTTCCACAGCACAAGCATGTAAAACAAACACACACATTTACACCACAAACGTTACATCACTCAC